>QFEQ01000960.1:2978-22534 GCA_003316335.1 Hemileccinum impolitum | reverse complement strand
ACCTTGATCTCATTCTTCTCATCAACGTTGACATCGTTCATCGCTGTCTCCTCATATCTGTCTTCCTCATTGAAGTCGTCGCTGTTGCAGTCCGTAACAGTTATCTTGAACACTCAAATAACTCATCTTATAAGTCCGAGATGAGGAACTTCAGCTCAGAATGAGAGAGAGTGATAGGGAGATAAGGAGATAAGTCAGAGTCTGAAAATATGATGTGACTTGTCACACTCGTGATGCAACCCTATCACATGACTTAATTTTGCTGCTCATTGTGTGTCACTTCTCCCTCCCCCATCACAACTGATCTATCTGGGGTTGTGCCCCCACCTACTGTATGTGGACTGGTCAACTCCCTCAATAGGGCCTAAGATTGGTAGCTGGTACCCTGAACAGTCTTGGAAGGGCAGCAGTAGATATAACCCCCTGATGTGAGCTTTCACTGGCTCGGAACCATTATCTGGGAGAAGTGACAGACAGACAGGTGTGTGGACTGACAGTCTGAGCTTTCAAGATATAATGGTATCCTGAATGTGAAGGGACAAAGGAATAGAGCTCAAGTAGGAACACTTACTTGAGGCTAATGATCTGAGGTTGGATCAAAAGTCTTATTCTGAGGATCAGAGTGGTGATGGAATGAATCAAGAGTAAACTTGTTAAGATAAGATGATCCTAAAGATCAATCTTATATAGGGGTACATGATGCTTACATCTATGTACTGATTTGTCTACAAGAACAAATGTTCTATGTGTTTCTATCCAATGGAAAAACAAAAGAAAGAAGTGGAATGATCTTTTAGTTGATGACAACTGATTGCACAATACCATTATCTAATCATGGATCATATGATCTCATCACATGATCATCATGGATGGTGTGACTCAATATACTTAGCATATGCTTAGATAACTAGGTAAAAGGTATTGTTATCAATTCTAATAAGTGTAAAAGTGCTTTTCCAGACTGTGGGAAAGTGCTGAACATAAGTTCAACATGTTCAGTGCAAGTTCAGTACACATAAACACTTCAGAAACAGTTTGATTACTGTTTTTATGATATCAATACCATTCAATAATGATATTGGAAGTGGTATAAATTCAACATAGAGAAGGTAAGGTCTGAATCAGAATGATCAGATGCCTTGTAGAGAGCCATGAGGATGATGGGGTCCTTGGCAGAGGAGTGGGTGAGATGGGAGGTGAGATTGGTGTTGATGAGGTTGACAAATAAGGAAGAAGGGAGTAGGATGGCTCCTTTATTGTCAGAATTGGAAGTGGGGATGAGATCAGGATGGCAGGAAATGGCATTAGGACCAATGAGGTCCTTACCGGGAATGTGGGTGATCCAAAGATCAAAATCCTGGAGGTTGAGAAGCCAGTGGGCTTAGTGATAGTTCAGGTTCTGAGCCTGCTGGAAGTAGGTCAGGTTCTTATGATTGGTAAAGACTTGGATGGGGTGTTGGGAGCCATGTAGATAGTGGTGCCAACATTTCAAGGAGTGGAGGATCATGAGGAGTTTATGATTATGGATGTTGTCATTCTGTTTGGCAGTGGAGAAGGTCTGGGACAGATAGGAACAGGGGTGCCAGGCCCTGTTTGAGTCAGTTTGGAGAAAAATATCACTGGTAGCCCACTTAGAGGCATTGATAGTGATAGTGAACAGTTTGGAAAGGTCCAGAAGGTGGAGGACTGGCTTGGCATTTGGGAGTCCAGTCCCAAGAGATGGAGATCTTGGTCAGATCAAGGAGGGGACAGATGATAGTCAAGTAGTCAGATATGAATCATCAGTAAAAATTGGCAAATCTGAGGAAGGAGTGGATATCCTTAAGCTTGGTAGGGACTGGCTAAGAGGTGATGCTGTCCAATTTGATGGGATTCATAGTGATCTGACCAGGTTTGACAATTATACCAAGGTACTTGACTTCAGGAGTGTTAAAGGTACACTTTTCAAGTTTGAGGTAGAGGTTGAGTTTCTCCATGTGAGTGAGAACATGTTTAGTGTGTTCATCATGGGTTTTCTGGTCGGGAGAGAAGATGAGTAGATCATCCATGTAAATAACCAACCATCCTTCTACAATCATATCTCAGAAGGAATCATTCATAAACTGCTGGAATGTGGCAGGGGAATTAGTCATACTGAAGAACATGATAATGGGTTTGAAGAGACCATGATGGGTGATGAAGGCAGCTTTCCACTGATCCCCATCTTTGATGCATACATTGTTGTATCCACATTAGATATCAAACTTGGTGAAGACTGTGGTATCCTTGAGGTGGTTGACAAGGTTGGTGATTAGCAGGAGTGGGTACCTGTCATGGATTGTGTGTTCATTTAGATGCTGGTAGTCCTGACAGAGTTGGAGTTTGCTGTCCTTCTTTTTGACAAAAAAGAAGGGGGAGGTCTGTAGGGATTGGGAGGGATGGATCTTGCCAGACTTGAGATGTTTGTTGATAAAGTTGTCAGTAGATTTCTTTTCATCAGCAGAGAGTGAGTAGATCTTTCCAATTTTGGGTTGGAAGGAGTCTTGCATATTGATGGTGTGATCATAGAGTTAAGAGGGTGGAAGGTGCCCTGCCTTGACTTCAGAGAATACTGAGGAGAATTGGGAATATTCTTTCAGTAGGGTAACTTCTGCCTTTTTGGTGAGTAGCTGAATGATGAGATCTGTTGAGGTTGTATAGGCCTTGATAGAGGTAGGGCTGACAAGGAAGTGGGTATCCCCTTTGAGGACTTGCTGACATCCTAGAACTTTGACAGCATATTTAGTATACTGTTTGGATGCAGAGGGGGAGTCAGAGAATCTGGAATCTCTGGTGAGGTAAGTGTAGAGGTCTTTATCCCAATTGGTGTAAATCTTGGTGTGATGGATGTGGGTAGTGGGTTCCTTATATTCCTTCTTGAAGAAGGTAGTATGGCAGAGTTTGTTACTCTTGCTTTGGGTGAAGAGGACTTTGGATTTATCAGTTGATTCAGTGAGGGACAGGTGGAGGTTGTCCCAATTGATTGTGGGGTTGGCTTTATGGAGCCATGGCATTCTGAGAATGATGTTTTCATTGCTGCAGGTTATGATGTGGAAGCAGATCTGGTGAGTAATTCCATCAATGACAGTGAACAAGATTGTGGTGTGGTAGATGGCACCAAACTTATTAGGGGATTGATCCACATTGTGGACCAGGATAGGTTCAGAGAGTTTCTGGAGTGGAAGGCAGTATTTCTGACTGAATTGCCAATTAAGACAATTGATAGATGTATTAGAATTGATAAGGGTGTGGGATTTGACATTTTTGAGCATGTGTGAAGGGATGACTAATTGGACACCAAGATGCAGACATTGTTTATTCTTGGATACAATTACAGGGGCACACCTTTCTATAAATGGAGATGCTGGCATCAATCCAGATCTCCAGTTTAAAAATCCTGACTAGAAGTGGCTGTGAAAGAAACCAAGGCCAAGGGTTCATCATCTTCATCATCACATTCTGACAAGTCCAGGACTGGGCCTATCTCTTCTTCATTGTGCTTCTTTATAACTACATCAACATCTTTCTTTCTTCTTTCTCTGGAAGAAGAGCTGGAAGTGGTGTTTGAAGAAGAAAACTTGGTGCAACAGCTGTTGGAGCTGTGGCCAGAGTGGTAAGATTTGAAGCAGAGGTTGTTTTTGATACACCTCTGGCATTCCTTGGGGGTGAGTTTCTTCAGGAATGGGATGTAAACAGCATCAATGTTCATAGTATTAGGGTCCTTCTGTAGAGCAGAAGGGGACTGGAATTGATGGTAAGTCGCCTTACCTGGGTTGGTGTTACATCTGCAGATTTCCATAGCACAGTCCATCATGGTCTAGAATGAGTTGGTCTTTTTATATCATTCATCAATCTTCTTGGGAACTGTCTCCATAGACATGACACAGGACATGAGTTGAGGGGGAATACTAGGTGAGTAGTAGCTGATCAAAATGTTTTGGTCAGTGATGCCCATAAGGGTGATGTAGTTTTGGAATTGGGAGTTATATAATGTGAGAGAAGGGGAGTATTGACCCTTTTTATCCTTAGTCATATGTGTGGTGATGAGCCATGCAATAATGGTGCCAGTTATGTTGTGGTGTTTGAATGACACTTTGAAATTCTCAATGAATTTGGCCCAAATGCTGAGTGAGATGGTGGTGCCAGCGGTGACCTTATTGCAGAATGTGGTTGCCCACATGGTGGTGGATCCTTTGGTCATGTAGGAAAGGGTGAAGGCAATCCATTTAGTGTCTGTGTCATAGACAGTGGCATTGATCTCAACATAGAATACAATGGAGTGGAGTCACAAAAGGGATTTGGCATAATTGCCATTGAAGTGTTTGGGAACACTGAGGTGGAGCTCAGTAGGTTTGGTGGTAGATATGGCAGAGGTGGGATTCCAAGGAGTAGTTGGAGCTACAAAGATTTGTCTGGATTGAGGATGAGATTGTGGCAATGGTGGAGTTGGCATACAAGGAATAACAAGCTGGGATGTCACCTGATGTGAAAGATCAGTGGCAGTAGCATGGTCTGGGTCAAGGGTGATATCAGGATCAGGATCTAAGAAGGGTTCCTGTTCTGACTCAGAGAAATCTAGAAGGATGGGGTTGTTCGAAGAATGGAAAGACCAATGAGGGTCAACAGATGGGGGCTGGGATAGGGACAGAGTGGTGAGGGTGATGGCTTATGATAATAGTAGCCATGAAAGAGTAGAGCTTTGTTCTTTTTGTTACACTTTGTTCTTGATGGGACTAACATAGACCTTCAGAGTGCTATATAGTTGAATCAAGTGCAATAGGGAACTAGAATACTCATGTTGGTATTGCCAATGAGCAGAGGTCCAGTTAATGATAGTCAGGAGTAGATAGCAAGGTCAAGGAAGGTTGAGAGTGTCCACTGAGTGGTAGGACAAGGACTGTTGTGGGGATCATATGAAGTGAGGCCACAAACAAGAATGGATTGCAGACAAGAAGAAAGTAGAAGGTAGAACAAAGCTAAAGTACATAAATGAGGGTTATGCTTCTTATATACTATAGGTGACTGGTTAAGGGCAAGTCAGCTGAGTATGAATGTGAAACAAGTCATGATGAGCAAGAAATACCATTGGATGAAGGAACTCAACATGTGAAACAAAAGTATCAGCAGTAATGAGTAATTGGCTGATGATGACAAATACTCAGTAAGCAAGAATGGCAAAGAGGGACAGCATGGTTACACATGCATGAGAAAGATGCACTCCTATGGGAATGACTATGAAGGAGTAGGGTTGGGCCTACAACTGAGCAAGTCAAGCAAGAAAGAAAAAGAGAATCATAACACCAGCATGGACAGAGAACTTCCATTGGTAGATAGTGGATAGAGAATTTGAGGCATTGCTTGTCAAAGAAGGTCTTCCTAAGCTTCAAAGGTAAAGGACTAGTGGTTGGATGATGACCAAGATGACAAGGATACTCTACTTGAAAGGCAGTGGAATGAGTAGCAAGAATGCTACAATGAAGAAGGAGCAAAGTGTCCACTCAAAAATAGGATGATGACTTTAGAGAGATCCAGGAAAGAGTGAAGTAGATGTATTACCAGGTAAGACTAGCTGGGGATACATTGTGTGATATGAAGGATTTATATAGACAAGGTGTAAGAATGATGACTCATTGGATGGAAGGTGAAGGAAGGAAGAATGATTAGTCATAGAAAGGATGATGTTATAAAGAACATTATAGAATGTTGGAGAATGAGGAAAGTAATCAGTAATGACAAATGATGTAACAGCATTGGAGAGAAGAATAAGTGGCTATGACAGAGTGAGAAATGTAGGAGATAAGAGGGTGCTTAGCAGGCCTAGAACACTAAGTAGAGAGTTCAGCTAGGAGACACTGTACATGTTGCAGTGGGGTCATTCCCCATCTGAAGAGTGTAAGGCAAAAGGAAAAAAAGTACATGAATAAATGAATCATAACACCATCAAGAACAACTATCCACTTCCCCTTATATTACAGCTGGTTGACAAGTTCCAGGGAGCCAAGTTATTCACAAAAATGGATGTGTGTACAGGGTACAACAACATCCAAATTAAAGAAGGAGACAAATGGAAAGCCACCTTCATATGCTTTTGAGGTGTCTATGAACCCCTAGTTATGTACTTTAGCATGACCAATTCACTTGCCATATTCAAAACCATGATGAACAAGATCTTCACAGACATGGATGATGTAGTGGTTGTATATACTGTATCAATGACATCCTGATCTTCATGAAGACCGATGATCTTGAGAAACACAACAAGAATGTGGCAGAAGTATTAAGGAGACTAGAGGAAAATGATCTATTTATAAAGCCAGAGAAATGTCACTTTCACACCATAGGGATAGACTTCCTTGGCCTGATCATAGGACCCAATGGGATCAAGATGGATATGGATAAGATCCAGGCAATTCCCCAATGGCTAGAACCCACTTCACTCAAAGGAGTAAGGAGTTTCCTAGGACTTGCCAACTTTTATTGTTATAGTTTGGGCACTCATACGCCCCTATTTTATTTCTTACTCTTCACTCATATGCCCAACATCACTGAGCACCATTTACCTTAGTCAAATTTCTCTTTTCAAGATCATGTGACCAGGTGCACATGACTGCGGGAATGTTCACCTGACTTGAGGCTAGGCTCATAACATCATTGATGATGTCATGCCTCATGTTCCTTATCTCTTTCTTACATTCACCTCTGTTCGCTTCTTTTGTTCCAGAACATTCCATCTCCTTATCTTTGCCTGCCCTTAACCTAATTCAGACTCAGATACTTGCCCTAAAGTACTCAGTCATTACTATATAAACCCTCCCTGTAATTCCCTCGTACTTTAGTCCTATTCACTTTGTTCCACCCACTGTTAACCAGTGCCTGCAACCCAGTGGTACCACTCATCCCTTCTTCGCCAGCCTAGTCCTCTGTCAAGGGACCGTTTATGCTCTATCATATCATCACCATCACCATCCCAATTTTCAACCTCATCCTTGTCCTACTCGTTGATGTCAACACTGATTCCTAACGCCTACTCATGTCCATATTCCTCATTGAGCCCATCATTGTTGCAGTCCACAACACTTGAATAGGACTGTCTTGAAGCTGAACCTGCTGCATTCCCCTTCCTCTTGTTTATGTCCCATACTAAGTGGCTTGTGTGCATTGAAGTGCAGAGAGAAGCCACTGCCCTCATGTTTTACCATCTCAATATACAGAGACCTCATACCCTGTTCCCCACTCCTTCCATTGACCCGAATGATGCCACACCTGTTGTGGACTGCAACGATGATGGGTTCTACTAGGAACATGGAAATGAGGAGATAGCGAGAGACGGTGTCGATATCGACGAGTATGACGAGGACGAGGGCAAAGATCAGAATGGTGACTGAGACGAGGTGATATAACATACAGTGGCCCCTTTGCAGAGGGCTAGGCTGGCAGAGAAGTGGGGAGTGGTACCACTGAGTTGCAGGCACCTGAGTAGGTGGGTGGAACGAAGTGAATAGGACTAAGGTAGGAGAGAATTACAGGGAAGGTTTATATACATTGACTGACTACCTTAGGGCAGGTGTCTGAGTCTGAATTAGCTTTAGGGTAGGTAAAGATAAGAGGACAAGGAATGTTCTGGAACAAAGAAGAATGACGGAGATGAACATGTGAAGAGATAAGGAAACACGAGGCATGATGTCATCAATGACATCATAGGTCTAGCCTTGAGTCATGTGAATGTTTCCACGGTCACGTGCATCTAGTCACGTGACTTTGGAAAGAGAAATCGACTAAGTAAACGGTGCTCAGTGATGCATGCATATGAGTGAAGAGTAAAGTGAAAAATAGGGTGTACATGTGCCCGAACTATAACAACACCCAAACCCAAAGGCACCAACAGCCTTTTCTTGAGAAGGAAGAAGATTTGTACCCGACAAGTGTATGAACAAGACCTGCATTACATCCATACCCAATACCATTGCCTCTGGGACCTTGGTGTTCCAAACTTCTCTGTACTCCATCCCTGTACCGCTCTTCATCCAAATCAACAGTATCTTTGAATCCCTAGAGTTTGCTTGGAAGATAGCGAACAGTAAGGATGTCAGGGAACCAACTATGGGACGACCTGTTGAAACAGATGATGCTCATGGCCACGGCCATGCAAACCCTTATTCAAAACCAAACCACCAATTCCCCCACTCCCTCCTCTAACACTTATAAGGCCTTTGCTGATCCTGGCACCTGGGATGGTGATCAAAACAAATTCCACATTTGGTGGACCAAGATAGGTGCATGGGTAGATTGCCAACTGAATTTGGACGATCACCAACAAACGGTCGCAGTACTTCTCTGCATGAATGGACAAGCAGCTAACTTCACTTGAGTAACCATAGAACAATACCCTGTCAAAGGGTTATGGCCTACATGGAAGGTGCTAAAAGAACACATAGAAAAGCACTTCCACATCAATGTTCTAAAAGGCGAGGCTTATAAAAAATTAGTAGCGTTGCGACAAGGGTCCCTCCCCATAGAGGTATACACACAGCAATTCAACTTGTTGCAAATCAACATGGAGATGGAGCCAGGAATCATGCTCCAGCTATACAAAGAAAGCATAGATTACAACATCTATCTCCAAGTCTGTTTACATTGCCCCACTATCACAGAAAACCTGGAGACGTGGGAGGATACCTCAATCAAAATTGGGAAGATGTTCCACCGCATCCACCTAGAATGAAGCAAGTCCAGCTTTGTACCCCGCAATCAATACTGATCTGAGCCCCAATTCACCCCAGTCGGTACTCAACCCAGTCAAGGAGCACCTATGCAGGACATTCGTGCTGTTCAAGGACAACCCCACATCGACAACCATGATTGTTACAATTGTGGGAAGAGGGGGTACATCTCTTGGAATTGTAAGGAACCAAGAAAACCAAGGCCACGTCCTGCTTTTGACCCCTTAATTGGAAGGACCTCCTATCCTCAGCCATGACAAAATCATGAAATCCTGCTTGCTTCCACTACAGCCATTGCCTCTGTTATGGCCGACTCCTCTTCCTCCTCCGTCCCACACTCTTGTGCTTCATCAGTCCCTGACTGGCAAAATGAAGAAGTGCAAGCATATTACTTTGATTTGTTTATGACTAGAGCATGGCACCTCACTGCTGAAGGACTCAAGGGAAAAGAGAAAGCCAAGTAGATCTGGGAGGTACCTACTCAGCTATGGACACAAGTTTTGTATCTTCTATATCTTTTTCTCATTCTGCTTCAAATCGTTTTTCTTGTTTGGAAATTGAAGGGGAGATGGACATTGAAGCAGATGACAAAGCTTCTTTGAACAATTTTACTTATGGACTTACTTCTAAAAGGGCATCTCATTTGAGTGCGGCACCAGAAAATAATAGTACGCTTAATTCCCTCTTGAATGAATGATCATCTTGTATTTCCTCTTATAAATCCCCCCAATCTTCTTTCTCGCACCAAGAACCAGATGCCTCTCAAGGAGGCGAATTCAATATTAACACTGACATTTTCATTCAGGACAAAAAAGGAGAATGGACTTTCCGCACTATCTCGTCGCTCCTCGACTCAGGTGGGGTATGATTGATTTTATCAACATAATCCACTCATTGATTGGATAGCAAAAACTGTGACCTTTAATAGATGCACCAAACACTGCAAAGCTAATCAAATGAGGCAGTGGGTTTCGGCCTGAACTATTGAAGAAGGTCTTGCCGAAAAAGTACCAAAACAATATCACGAATTCTTGCACGTATTTAGCAAAGAGGAATCCAAACGGATGCCGATCCGAAAACCCTGAGATCATACCATCGACCTCAGACCTGACTTTGTTCCTAAAAAAGGATGGGTTATCCCACTCTCTGATACCAAAATTGAAGAAGTTAGGAACTTTATTAAAACCGAGCAAGAAAAGGGCTATATCCACCCATCAAAATCACCCCCATATATTTTATCCTGAAAAAGACTGGTGAAAAATGGCTGGTAATGGATTACCAATATTTAAATGAGGGAATGATAAAAAATTCTTACTCTCTACTGCTCATTTCTTCACTTGTAGATCAGCTAAAAGGCGCTGACAAGTTTACTTGTCTTGACCTTCACTGGGGTTATAACAATGTCCACATCAAAGAAGGTGATGAATGGAAAGTGGCCTTTGTTACCCTCTTGGGTGCCTATGAACCCGTTGTAATGTATTTCGGTATGACTAACTCACCCCCAATGTTCCAACAGATGATGAATGATATATTCAACAACATGTATACTGTCATCATCGTTTATCTCAATGATATGTGCATCTTCACCCACAAAAAGACAGATGAGGAACACTTGGAGATAGTCAAGGAAGTTCTTCAACACTTGCACAAGAACGACCTCTATGCAAAACCGGAAAAGTGTATATTTAACGCTGACAATGTTGATTTTTTAGGCATGCATGTCTCTAAGGATGGCATTACCATGCAGACGAAAAAAGTTGACACCATTCTGGAATGGCCAGCACCAACAAAGCTCAAACAGCTACAATCATTTCTTAGTCTTTGTAATTATTATTGTCAGTTCATTCAAGGTTTCAGCCAAATCACCTGACCCCTCAACAACCTTACCAAAAAGAATGTACCTTATACCTAGGAGGTAGCACAACAAACTGCATTCAATATGCTCAAAAAACAATTTACCAAAGCACCTTTATTGGCTTACCCAGACTCCTCCAAACCTATGCAACTGGAAACCAATGCAAGTGATATCGCTACCAGAGTGGTGTTATCAGTTCAAGGGGAGGATAATCTATGGTGCCCCTGCACTTTTCTTTCTCATTTGTTTTCAGCTGTGGAACGCAACTATCCCGTCTATGACAAGGAGTTGCTCACCATTATTTGTGCTCTTGAGGAGTGGCATCACTATTTAATTGGAAAAACTAACTTCAAGATTTGGACAGATCACAAAAATCTTGAGTACTGGAAAAAACTGCAGACCTTGTTGGGATGACAGGCTCACTGGCACGAGCTGCTCCAAGAATTCAATTACACACTAATTTACAAACCTGGCAACATGAATGGATGTGCTGATGCACTCTCCTGTCGCCCAGATCATGGTGACATGGTTGATAATTTAAATGAAAACATTACTGTCTTTCCTTCTGCTGTTTTACACTCTTCTAGCTTATCTATCCCCATGTCACTCACCTCTGCCGATGCTCGTCTACCCACCAAGGGTTCCTCTGCTGCTGCAGGTTTTGACCTCTACTCTACTGCCAATTTTGACATCCCTGCCCACAACCAACTGCTCATACCCACCCATGTCAAAATCCAACTTCCCCTTGGTACTTATGGCAGGATTGCCCCTAAATTGGGTCTTGCCTTCAAGCATAAAATCGATGTCATGGCCAGAGTCATTGACACTGATTATAGGGGAGAAATCAGGGTTATCCTGTTCAACCATGCTGACACACCTTTTCATATTTCTAAACATGACCAAATTGCACAACTAATTATTGAAAAAATAGAAAACCCAATGTTAACTGAAGAAACGACTCTAGATGAGTCAGAACGAAACAAAAAAGGTTCTGGCTCTATGGGAGTCAAAGCAATAGCATCCACCTCTCTTTACTCTAACTTCGAAACAAAACTAATGACAGAATCAGAACAATTAAGTGTTGATACTATAAACGAATACAAGTATTATGCTCAGAACAAACTCTTCCAATCTTCGAACAGCATAGTTTTCATGCCACCTTCGCTTTGTAACAAACTTATTTCTCTTTTCCATGATTCTCCTATGGCAGGCCATCCCGGTCGAGACTGTACCATTAGCACCATTAAACAATTTTACTGGTGGCCTGGTGCAGTTAAAGACATTGCATTATATGTAGAATATTGCCAGATGTGCTCCCTCACAAAGGGATCGTCAAAGCCACCAGCAGGAAAATTAATTCCACTCCCTATCCCTTCTGGCCCTTGGGTCAATATATCTATCAATTTCATTACCGGTTTCCCCACCTCTAAGGGGTACAATGCCATAGGTGTCATAGTCAATTGTTTTTCCAAAGAAATTGTTCTTTTTCCTTGTACTAAAACAACTTCTTCTGCCGATCTGGCCCTTTTATTTAGAGACCATGTGTGGTGCATCCACAGACTTCCTAACACTATTGTATCGGACAGGGGACCGCAATTCGTGTCGGAGTTTACCAAAGAACTCTGCAAAGTGCTAGGGATCCAGCAGAAGTTGTCACCAGCATACCATCCTCAGACGGACGGACAAACAGAAGGAATCAATTGTGAGGTACTGGCATACCTTAGAGTGTACATTGCAAAACAACAAGACTCTTGGAGCAATTGGCTCAAAATGGTGCAATTTGTGCATAACTCTTCCCTCACCACTGCCACTGGCACGACCCCTTTTCAAGTAACACATAATTATCAACCATGTCTAGGGGTTGAACCCTCCTCATCTACCACCCCTGGGGGGTCGTTCGCCTCATCTATGGCAAAATTGCATGATGACATTGCTGCTACACTTGCTAAATCCAGAGACTGGATGGTTCAAAACCAAGAGTCTAAACAATTGCACACTCCCCACTATGCTATCAGTGATCTGGTCTGGTTATCCACTGACCACCTCACTCTTCCGTACCCTGCATGTAAATTAACTCAAAAGTTCATCGGTCTATATCATATCACAGCCATACTCCCTAATGCTGTCACTCCCCACCTTCCTTCCTCTGTTTCCATCCATCCCATGGTTAACATTTCTTGCATAAAGCCTTATAAAGCCCCACTGGCAGGCCAGCCCATATTTAAACCAGATGCCATTATGCTCACGGAAGATTGTCATGAAGAATATGAAGTTGATTTCATCACTGCCAGCAGGCTTTCATGAGGAAAACTATAGTACCTCATCCATTGGAAAGGATGGGATGAGGTGGATCGCACCTGGGAACCAGCCGCTAATTTAAAACATGCACAAGATGCTATCAATGACTTCCATCGCTCTCATCTCTCTGCTCCTCAATCCATTCAGGGCTATTGAAGTACAAAGGTACTCCAATGTGAAGGGACAAAGGAATGAGTCTCAGATGGGAACTCTCACCTGGTATTGATGATACGATGGAGTAAATCAAGTAGAAGAGGCAAAGAGTCTTGCTAAGATTGAGAGATCAAAGCAGAAGAGAACGAATCAAAGATAACTCATTAGAGAGAAAGATTGATCCTAAAGATCAATCTTATATACAATACAGGATGTTTGTATCTAATCAATAAAGAGATCATATGAACAAACAATCTATAGTATTCTATATCATTCTAACCAATGAAATAAAGAAGAAAGAGAATGATACAATTGTGTGATATCCAATCACACAAAGCTCTCTGTATGGTGTGAGATTGCACCATACTTATCTAATCTTTCATCAGATGTTCTCATCAGATGATAATCATGAATGGTATAATTATAGTTAGTCACAATGTAATCTTATCTAAGAAATGATCACATGATTGAGCATGACTCAATCATTAGGATAAGATATCCTAATGCTATTAGGTGTGACTTATTTGGTAGTTAGCGTGACTCATCCATTAGGATAAGGAGTGACTCATCGCAACACCAAATCTCAACACTCCTCCTCACTGTTCATGATAGGAAAGGTATAAGGGTAAGCATTTTTCTACCTTCTAAGAACTTGATCTTTCCAAGATTCTTTGTAAAGATGTCTGCGAACTGTGAATTAATAGACACATAAAATAGTTCTACTTCATTGTTTTCGACAGCTTCATGAATGTAATGTTCTGGAATGCATACATGTTTAGTATGACCTTCTTGTGCAGGATTTGAAGCAAGGAAGATAGCTCCTTGATTATCAACATACATTGGTATGCGACCCAATGGTATTTTGATTTCTCCAAAGAGATTTCAAATCCACTGAATTTGTTTAGCATATTCAGTCATACCACAGTATTCAGCTTCTGTAGAAGAAAGCCTAACATGTTTCTGTCTTCTGGATAACCAGGAGACGATTCCATTTGCCAGAAACATTGCATATCCAGTGGTTGATCTGGATGTTTCAACATCTCCAGCCCAATCAGTATCTGAATAGGCAATTAATCCATTATTTTCTCCAGTTGCAGAATAAGTGATGCAAAGAGTGGAAGAATGAGACAGATAACAAGTTATCTGCATTGTCTTTTGCAAATGTTCTTCTGATGGATTAGAAGAAAACTGGGACATTTTGATCATAGCATAAGCTATGTCAGGTCTAGTTCCAAGCATTATGTATAGCAAGGATCCGATAACAGATTGGTATTTGGATTGGAGTGATGGATTCTCCTTTCCTTCATTTGGTCTTGGAATATATCTAGTAGGTAGAGGAACAGATGTTTCCTTACAATTCTCTTGACCAAATCACTTGATTACTTTATTAGCATATTTGTTCTGATCAAGGATTAGAGTATGTTTTCTTCAATCTCTAGTAATGTGCATGCCAAGATATTCTTTGGCTTTGTCTAGATCTCGAGATTCCTATTTAGACATGAACTGTCGTTTATGAGAGAGGATTTGTTTTTTGTTTGATCCGATGAAGAGAGCATCATCAACATAAATGACAATAAGAATAATGTCCTTGCCAATAAATTTGCAATAAATGCCAGTATCAGCAGTGCATCTCTTGAAGCTGAAGCTAACAAGGCTTTGATAAAGAAGCTTGTTCCATTGAAGGGCAGCTTGTTTAAGACCATAGATAGCCTTCTTCAATCGACAGACTTTATGTTCCTGACTCTTAACTATGAAACCTTCTAGTTGTGTCACATAGATTTCTTCATCTAGTTCACCAAATAGAAATGCTGTTTTGACTTCTAGTGCCTCAATCTCCCAATCATGGAGAGTGGCTAAGGATAGCACTAATTGAATGGTTTCAAACCGTGCAACCGGTGAAAATGTTTCTTCATAGTCTATTCCAAAAATCTGTGTAAACCCTTTAGTGACAAAGTGGGCTTTAACATGATTACCAGGGCGAATGGCAAATACCCATCTCCCTTTGATGGGTTGTCTTCCTTTAGGAAGATTTACCAGTTCCCATACTTTCTGATCCTTAAGTGATGCAATTTCATCATTCATCACATCATTCCAAGCTTTAACTTGCTCTCGAGGCAGTTTATACACATCTCGGTAGTGTTTGGGAACTTCCCAATCTCCATTTTGAACAGCAATGGAAAAATGGTGTTTAATCCATTTATTACTGTACATCTCACCAAGATCTTCTTGTTCATTGGTGGGTACTTCCTGCATTGGTTTATTAGGAGTAGTTGGAGTAACTGGTGTTGATGACTCCTCCTGAATTGGTACCAGTCCTTGTAAATCTCATACAATTTCTAATGGTGGTTGATCACCATAGGTGTTATCTGGTAAAATGTGAGGTTGTGGAACTCTGTTAGAACATCATTGTTCAACAGGAGGATGAGGATTTATCCTTTCTTCCCTTGTAGGATGATATTGATGTGGACGTATCCTAAATTCAGGAATGCTCTCATCTCTATGATGAGGTGGTAGCCAGTTTTGTCATACTGGAGTACGAACAAACCATGTATTCTCATCTTCATTAGATGGAGATTGTGGGGAGTCAGTTACTCTATAATGTTTGTGCTGATGATGATCATCTATGTCACTCCAATGTCCTGTTTCAGGTTGATCTCTCCTGGTTGCAGGTTTCATAGGAGTAAAATCCATATGATAGGAGGGTGGATTTTCTGGAGTTGATGGAAGATTATCATTATTAAAATTAATTGGAGAAAGATCTCTTGGAGGATGCCAAGGTGATGTCTCTGGTTCATCATAACCAGGTTCTTGATGCAGAATGGGAACAGGGATTAATATATCCCTAGCTAGTTCTTGTGATTCCTGATGGTCAGGTGAATCCACTTGTTCCAATTGTTCTTGATCAGAATCAGCTATTTGATCATTCTGTGGAATAGGGGCAGGTCCATCTTCTTGATTTCCAGAACAATGCGGAAAGAAGTTCTCATCAAAAGTAGCATTAGTAGCAATGACCACACGGTGCTTTTTCTTTGACCAAAAATGCCAACCTTTTGTGTTTGGTTCATACCCAATGAATATCATTTCTTCTGACTTGGGAGACAGTTTGTCTGGCCATTGTTCAGGAGGAATGAAGACATAGGCTCTACAACCAAAGACTCAGAAGTAGGAGGCATCTGGTTTCTTCCCATTAAATATTTCAATAGGAGTCTTCCAATTATGACAACGTATGGGTTGTCTGTTATACAGATGAAGAGCTGTCTCTACTGTGTCTTGCCAAAACGCTTTAGGAAGGCAGGCATGATGGCACATACTTTCAGCCTTTTCAAGAATGGTTCTGTTAAATCTCTCAGCATAACCATTTTGCTGGGGCATATGAGGAACGGAAGTTTGGTAAGTAACCCCTCTGGATGAGAGGAATGTCTGGAACTCGTAACCCATAAATTCACCCCCTCGGTCTGAATGCATGGAGGTAAGAGCGTGACCAGTGAAGGTCTCCGCCCAAGAAACCATGTTCTTGAAGTTAGTCAAACAATCTGACTTGGCCTGCAAGAAGGAGAGCAAAGCATACCCAGAAAAGTCATCTATAAAAGTAAGAATATACCAAGCTTGGGAGCGAGGCTCAGTAGGCATAGGATCAACAAGGTCAGTATGCACAAGAGCAAGAGGACGAGAGGCTCTCTTTCCAGATACACTGAAAGATCTATCTGGCATCTTTCCGATCTGATAACCACAACAGGGGTGATCATTAGAAGGAAGTGTGTGTGTGGGAACACCAGATAATTTGGTAGTAGCATGACACAAGGCATTCTTGGAAGTGTGGCCAAATCATTGGTGCCAGATCTGATAAGATTGATCATCTGCAAGAGAGGCCACAACTGAAGATAAAGGAGTAATCATTTCCAACTGAAACCAGTGCAAGTTGTTAGCTGGTGATAAGGCAGTGGCCTGGATCACCAAGCGACCTTTCTTGTTCCAGATCCTAGATCCAGATTTTGTAATCTCACAGTGATAGCCGTGGTGTGTTAATGATGGCACAGAAAGTAAGCAATGTGAAGCATCAGGAGTAAACCAAACTTCTTTTAATGAAACTGGAGAATAAGATTCTCCTATTTGACACATGAGAACAGTTCCTGGACCTCTCATTATAACCTTATTCCCATTAGCAACAGTAGCTGTATGTTTTTGTTCTCCTAAATGGATGAAGTCATCCAAGAAGGGTGATAAGTGATCAGTACAACCACTGTCAATCATCCAATGGGATTGGTTAAATGCAGACTTAGAATCACCCTGAAGCGCAAAGACTTCGATATAATAGATAAGGTATTCATTTGACTCTTCATCATAGAAGGTATTTAGATCATCTTCTCCCCTATCGTATGGTAAATGATCTTGGTTAAGTACCGGTATAACACCTTCATATGATTCGCTAGGTAACCGAATCTCTTCTTTATAAATAGAGGAAGGTGCAGATCTATGAAACTCAGGAGATTGAGTATAAGGTGAAGGTGGAGAAGGTAAATGACAATCCAATGAAGAAAAATGACTATTGTCCGAAATCAAACCACCAAGTGAGAAAGAGATTTTCTCCTTTTTCTTTCCTTTTTTGTCTTGCTTTTGAGGAAGTGGTCTGTCTTGTCTAAATGATGGTTGTACTAGATCATCTATTTTAGATTGATCAGACACGAAAGGAATGATTGGATTCAGCAATGTCCATACCATTGTCTGGATCATTTGTAGGTTCTTCCCAAGAGTTAAAGTTTGTTTCTTTAATGATTTCTTCGAATTGAGATGGATCCGAGACAGCATCAGGATTATCATAGTGAGTCCAAGCTTTGGTAGAAACCTCAGCAATGTGGGATTCATTCACTTGGACTTCCATGTGTTCTTCTGAAATAGAAGGTAAAGCATCCATTATGATATCAGTTTGAACTTGATGGATGAAACCTTGATCTCCCTCTATGATATTAGCCTGAGGGGTTTTTCCTTTTCCTTTTTTAGCTTGTCGCTTTTCGAACCCTGCACATTTCCTTTCCTTATCTTTTTGGTAAGGAGACTGGAATGGTTTCTTCTGGAAATGAGATCCAGAGTTTCTGGAATAGTTTGATCCGGAATTCCCAAAATGGTTCCCAGCATTATTAGAGGGTCCCTGAGGGCGTTTCCAATTATTAGTCCGAGGTGGACCTCGTCAAATGACGGTAGTTCTATTAGATGAAGAGCATACTGGTTCTGTCTCTGCAATAGAAATGTGGGAATGCAATGGTTGTCTTGTTTTGCACATATCAATCTTGGAAAGTATCTTCCAAGAGATGTTATCCACAGTAAATTGAGTTTCTTCTGTGGTTTAAGCGGCAGTGGAAGAGAATTGATAAAAGGAATTGGGAAGGGCAGATAACAAGATCATTACCCTGAGGTTTTCAGGAAGAATAAGTCCTGCACTTGTTATTTGTTCAGTGAGAGACAACATTTTATTGATGTCTTCATTAGCTGAAGCTTGACAAACAGGAACATTCAGCAATTGATGGAATAAGTAGAACTGGCCAGACAATCCCCTAGATCCAAACATGGATCGCATTTTCTCCCAGAGCACTTTAGCAACTGAGGGGTTTGTTGGTCCTCCTTGTATGTTGACATAGTCAAATGATACATTGAGGATTAAATTGTTGGAGATTGTAGTGGTGATTGTTCCACAGACTTTCTTATCAAGAACCATCCATTTGGTTTGGTCTCCTGTGATTGTACCAGAGTAGGTGTTGGTTCCGTCTATAAAACCCCAAACTGAGAGGGATTCCAGTATTGCTTGAACCCGAATAGACCAAATGGAATAGTTGCTGACTCCAACAAGAGTTGGGATCCTGTTAAGGACAGTGGTATCAGTTTTGAATTTGGAAGGAGTGAGAGTAGCCATTTAGATAAGATGAAGTATGTCTGCAAAATCATCAACAATCATATCTTTGTAAAGATAAGATAAAAGATTAAAAGAAGTGAAACCAGTTTGTGCCCCAGAAGTCATTGTCCTTGGAGTCCCAATTGGAGAAGATCTTCATTTTGAAGATAGCCAAGTCTGTATACATCTCTGTTTATGGTTTAGTCTCTGCTTTTGGTGTGCCCAGAAAAGAATACTATCGTTCTTCGTCCAAGGACAAGTTAAAGTAGGTTTGCTCTTGTACCAATAAGGTAATGGTAAATCTAGATCTAAAAAGATTTCTAGATAGAGAGATGGTTGATAATGTGGATTAGGAATCATAACATCCGACATTAATCCTTTCGAGAGTAACAGTTCTCTTTTGTAGCAGTTTACAAAAGGTAATTCTATAATCTCTGGATCACACCAGGCATTAATCTTGAAGAAAGTTTGGAATTGTCGGTTTCCTAAATCAAAATTATACAAGTATTCAAAAGAAGAAAAATGGGGACACCAAGAAGCAGGAACAGGAATGTCTAAGTACTTGCCAGAATCGAACAGATCCTTGAAGGCAGCATTTGTTTTCACCTTCTGAAGCAGCATGTCATTT
>QFEQ01000955.1:25518-82103 GCA_003316335.1 Hemileccinum impolitum | reverse complement strand
GACTCGATCACGGTCACGCTCTGCACGGTCAGAAGCACGGACGGAATCAATATAACGATTTCGACCAAGAAGGTTGAGTTGGACCGCTGTGAGAACAGAAAGTAGAGTAATCGTATACAACGTGGTCAGCGTGCGTGTGAGTGCTTGGGGGGGTTCAGCCGGGGGTATATAACTAGCAAAGACAATCGCACCGAGTATTTTGACTTCATTCCATAGTTGACTTCTGGTTCGTGGGTTCGTGGACGTTATTGAACCGTCCATATTGTGTTCATTTTGGCTGACAGAGGAGCCCGTGGATATAATAGAATCTGAAAGCTGCGCAGGAATGTCGGGTCGAGCAATGGGGCCTTCAGATGCTGACATATGTTCGATCCAGCTACCAGAAGTTGCTGAGGCGCGATCACCGTCTAGAGCGATACCCGAATAGGAGGAAAACGAGGCAGAACCAGCATCCGAATTCACGTCAGAGACCGAGCTTAGTTCAGACACGGACTGTGAAAGATGTTGGTTTTGTGCGGAGTAAAGCGTACGACGAGAGGCACGCGAGAGTGATTGTAATTCATTCGTGAGGGATTCGACGTCCATGTCTTCAAGGATCTGGGAAGCAAGGGTAGGCATGAGGGCCATTATTGTGAAGCAGACATCATCGTGGGTTGATTGAAAGCGACGTCTAAGGCTATTTTCCCGCGAATAATGGTCAATGGTGAGAAGGTGCTGAGGGCACAAAAGAGTAAACTTGAAGACACACTTGTCTCTGGCAAGCTTGTTTTTGAGCATCTTGTTCTTCATCTCGTCCAGTCTCTCGCTGACATAGGTACTGATGGCATAGGAGCCATACAAAAATGTGGCAGACTTGATGAGGCCCCGGCGCCGTTCATGTACATACCGCTGTACCACGTCCAACATTGAATCCGAACAACCCATTTCTCACTGAGACTCTGTACACGAGTGCGTCGGAGTGTATTACGTCAGCAAGTCCGGACTGATTATATAATCGCACGGGGACCGTACTGCGTTTGGTTGAAGAAATTGGCGCATTTTTTGCTGCTGGGTAAGTACTGCAGTCGTAGTTCAACTCACATATCGTATCCCGGATCCGTGGATCTCTTTGTTGGGTCAGGTGGGTTCAACCTGAAAATCACGAGTGACCACTGACATGCTACTTGCTGTCAAATGTTGGCGTACATTGTAATTGACGTGCCAACAACACATCCTCTTCGACTTGAATGACATGGATATGTCACTGGCATACCAGGGACAGTCGGTGCGTCACCCCAAACATGTCAGTGTCACCTGTATTCACATAATATCCAAATCATATTTTGCTAATATTTTCCACTTGTCCCTTTTTTGTAACTCTTGTTTGTTGCTTGTCTACTCCAAAGTACAAACACTGACGTTTCGTTTTCGATGATCATCCCTTAAATGCTTGCAGGTTCACACTGTCTGACGGGGAAGCTTATTTCTTAGTATTCAGACATGATCCGCGATCAGAAGCGCGTACGGCTTGATGCACTTCGGTTGCGTCTGTTTTGACCCGTTGCGACTGGGCACGCACAGCTGCTATCACTGCAACCTTTCTTGCCAAGATATTAGATTATCTTGTAAGCGAGAAAGGGCTGTCCAACATGCCCGATTGATTGATAAGGCAGACGCTGGCATGTTCAATCCCCGAAACCAAACAGCTGTGCTTGAACGGGGCTTAAAAGGATTCATGTGAGCACTACTTATCGAGAAGTCTGTCCGACTCTGTCGTTGTCTTGACGAGACGGTGCCGTACTCTGAGTCTCTCACCCGTCCTTTCTCCCTGTGAACCGCATTGTCTCCGCGTCGAAGTTTCTGATTGATTGCTGATGGCGGCAGTACTTATTATGTTTCGTTTGCGTGCTCGGTTGATCTTGTTAAACTTGTTCATATCGATAACGTTCGGCACTGTAACGGCGATGTGTGACTGTGTCATGTCCTAAAAAGGGGGTGCGGGGCGGTGATATAAGCCGAGCAGGTGGGCCCAACCTCTTTCAGACGATCCTTTACTTCCCCACTACCATGGCCGAATCCACCGAATCAGTCCCACTTCACCCAATCGCTCCCCGTCTCAAGAATGGCCCAAAGTCACCCCATATTGGCCCTGATATCGACGCTTACAGAGCTGCTCATGCCCTCACTATCGCTGAGGATTCTGACGAATGGTGGGCAAAGGTTTGTACACACCAAGTGTCCATTCGCATCAAAGATAAACCCCAGTGTTCTTAGGTCGCGCAAGAGACGTTGCACTGGGATCGTCCTTTCCGTCATGTCAGAAGTGGCGGATTTGTAACAGGAGACATCGTTTGGTTCCCGGAGGGGGCCTTGAATGCCTCCTATAACTGTGTCGATCGATGGGCACACAAGTATCCCGACAGGGTAAGTCGCACTCTATGGTCTTGCTTAGCACACCCTTTGATTCCTTTAGACTGCCATTATTTACGAGGCCGATGAGCCCGGTGAAGGTCGTCTCATCTCATATGCCGAACTTCTTCATGAGGTTTGCTCGGTTGCAAACGTTCTCAAGCGCCTCGGCGTCAAGAAAGGAGATACCGTCTCTGTGTACTTGCCCATGACCTGGCAAGCCGTCGCTGCTTTCCTTGCCTGTGCTCGTATCGGCGCCATACACTCTGTTGTCTTTGCTGGATTCAGTTCAGAATCGCTTCGTGACCGCATTCTCGACTGCAAGTCCCGCGTACTTCTTACGAGCGACGAAGGTCGTCGGGGTGGGAAGTCCATTGCTACCAAAGTGATAGTAGACGCTGCACTCAAGGAAAGCCCCTGCGTTGAACACGTTTTGGTACTCAAACGTACTGGAAACCCAGTCCCCTGGACCTCAGGTCGTGATTTGTGGTGGCATGAAGAAACCGCCAAAGTACCCAATTATTGCCCCCCTGAAGTCATGGCTGCGGAAGACCCGTTGTTCATCCTCTATGTGAGCAACAGTACAGAGTATCGTATCATCCATACTAAATGTCTTCGTTGCAGACGTCCGGTTCAACCGGAAAACCAAAGGGAGTGGTCCACACCACCGCTGGATACTTGTTGGGTGCCGCCTTAACCGTCAAATATGTCTTCGATGTTCACCCAGGTGACAAGCTTGGATGCATGGCCGATGTTGGTTGGATCACTGGTCACACTTATATTGTCTACGGGCCACTTGCTAACGGTATTACAACAACTGTTTTCGAGTCCACGCCGATATATCCTACCCCTTCTCGCTACTGGGAGACCGTGCAGACGCACAAACTTACGCAGTTTTACTCTGCTCCCACTGCTATCCGTCTTCTTCGTCGACTTGGCGCACAACATGTTGAAGGCCATGATCTCAGCAGCTTGCGCGTGCTGGGAAGTGTTGGGGAACCGATCAATCCTGAGGCTTGGAACTGGTATAACGAACACGTCGGTCGCAAGCAATGTGCAATTGTCGACACCTTCTGGCAAACTGAAACTGGATCCATTGTAATTACGCCTTTCCCCGGGGCTATCGAGACCAAGGCTGGGTCAGCGACTGTTCCATTCTTTGGAATTGAGCCTGCCATTCTTGATCCTGTGTCCGGACAGGTGAGTCAACACCTGGCGTCGTTCAACCTGCTGCTCAATTGCCACCTACTAGGAACTGGTAGGAAATAACGTCGAAGGTGTTCTTGTTCTCAAGCGCCCTTGGCCTTCGATTGCTCGTACCGTCTGGGGCGACCACAATAGATACCTCGAAACTTACATGAAGGTATGTATGTTCTCTGGAAGTCCATTCACGAGCTGAGAAGCTTTCAATTAGCCTTACGCTGGAGTGTTTTACACTGGTGATGGTGCTGCACGTGACGAACATGGTTATATTTGGATCAAGGGCCGCATTGATGGTGAGACTATGGTTTCCCGGCCTTCAGTGAAAGTTAAAATATGAGAATAGATGTCATCAACGTCTCTGGCCATCGGCTCTCGACTGCTGAAATAGAATCTGCGCTCATCCTACACAAAGGAGTTGCTGAGACCGCGGGTCTGTATCTGATATAGATGTATGTTACCAGTAACTGAACACATTGTCAGTGATTGGGACAGCCGATGAGTTGACGGGTCAGGCAGTATACGCATTCGTCACTCTGAAACCGTGAGTCTGTCCCTAGGCATCCGTTACCCGCATGTAAATAAAGCCTGCTCTAGGGAATTTGCATACGACCCAAACAATGAGGCCGCCCTCTCAAAAGAACTTGTTCTTCAAGTTCGCAAAGTGATTGGACCGTTTGCTGCTCCAAAAAAAGTCATCATTATTGGTGATCTTCCCAAAACACGCTCTGGAAAGGTGCGCCGCTTCATTCCTGCCTTTGTCAAATCTCTCACCACTCCTCTAGATCATGCGCCGTATTATGCGCAAAATCGTTGCCGGTGAGGGCGATCAGCTTGGTGATCTCAGTACCCTCGCAGAGCCGGCTGTCGTCGATGCTATCAAGCAGAAAGTTGCTGAGGGTGTCACGAAGAATTGAATTCAGAAGTATGTGTGATTTGTCTTGTATATTACTCTGGATCTCCGCCCACCAACATTTATTGGGTTGTACCCTGTGTCTTATATCACAGTGTAATAGACATACCGCTAGAAGTTTCATGTTATGTCAGGCCTGATCTCGTCCAACGAACGTGGTTCTGCGTTGTTGAGCGCAGCCTCGATATACCGTCATCATGGTCACCTTGTCCCACAAGCCTATCAGTAAACCGGTTGACTGGTAGCCGATGGTAGGTACTGGTTGGGATCATTACTCGGTTTACTGATTTGAATGGCATTCGAAAACGTTCCCACCTTCAAATTGTGCCATGAACAGGTACGTGAGTCAGAATTTCGCGCACCTTTCTCCTTTTCAGTATTCACACACGTCCGTGGACCATCCGACATGAGATCCTGTGTTAATCCATGTGATCCACTGCAATGCGCGCTGCCCTCGGGAACCACTTGGTCTTTGAGAGTCGCACATACCATGTGCTCGTGAAGGCGGGTCGGACGAACGCTTTACCGGTTTTCCCAACTGCGAGCGCCTTGGTGACGTGGATTCGGCTGGCATGAAGCATGAGGCTTCACGCCAAGGAACGGAACGCACTATAGTTAGAAAAACAGCGTACGTACCTGACCATGCTGATGAGCCGTCACAACTTACAAGTGCTATACTTGTCCATCAACGGTGAATCTACGTGTCCGTCTACCGATCCAACGTGATTATACACAGCACAAACCTCAAGCCGACAAAAAAGTCCCGATCGTTTCAAAGTAATACTCTTTATCCTCCCAAAAAGGGCAGTGACTCTTTGCGAACTTGACCCATTTCACCTTGGGAATTCTCTCAAGGAAGGGTGCGATGGTGAAATCCTGTGCTCCATCTTCTGCACCGTTCACCACGAGCGTAGGGCAAGTGATCGTGTGGAGACGATCAATGACAGTCCAGGTCTTTAACGTGCCCGTCGTATAGAAGTGAGAGGTACCGAGCCTGGCTTGAAGTGAGAAAGAACGGTGTGAATTGGAGGCCATTTTCGAAAACTCACATCACCGTGTACACCGTGGGATCTTCCTCCATCGCTTTGAACGACGTGACAAACTCCTTTGGCCAAGGAACGACCTGACAGGTGTGCTTATCATGAAAGACCTGCAGCGCCTCCTGGTACGCTTTCGACGCCGTCGTGCCCTCCCGCTCGTGCTTTAGGATCAAGTCCTGGTATCCCTGTGGGAACTTGCTCAGATATTGGAGCATGCTCTCTTCCCAGAGAGCCTCTGAGGCGGGGGCATTGGCGATGACGAGACGACGAAGACCCTTGGGATGGCGTGTGGCCACATAGTCCGCGGCAAGCATACCGCCCCACGACTGTCCCAGCAGGTCAAACCGACCTGCGATCTCAAGCTTCGTCAGGAGGTTATCGAGCTCATCCATGAAGAGCTCGACCGTCCAGAACGCCTTTGGCTTGTGAGGAAGATGGGTGGAGGCCCCGATGCCGAGTTGGTCGTAGAAGATGACGGGGATGTCATGGGTGGTGTGGATCTCGGTGTGGGATAGGAGATAGTGGTGGGACATGCCTGGTCCGCCGTGGAGCACGACGAGGGGTGTGATACCAGACTTGAGGTCACCGACGACTTTGTACCATGTCTTGTACGTCTCGTCGCCGACGTTGAAGTTGACGGTGCCTGTAGTTTCGGCCATTGCTAGTGATAGAGTACAATACAAAGTGGACTCTCACAGAAGAGGCTGAATTCACAGAGTCGGCATGACCTTGCACACAGCAACTCATTTCTCATAGTGTTGGGAACAACCAACGTTGATGCACTATGAGAATTGGGTGTTATGAGAGTGCGCTTTGGCTGGGAGAGGGCTCAAGCGCAACTTACCAACGCTATGCACTATGAGAAAGTGAGAAGAGTCTCAAACTGTAACCCAAGTTTGTTTCGCTTGCCGCGCGGGCGACTGCGTGGATTATTTTTGTAAAATTAGCTTATGGTCACCTGGTGTGCACAGGTTGGCTCGGAGTCGCATCTCGGTTTGTGAGTCATCGCTTCGGACGACTCATCCTAAGGTGGAGTCAGCATGACTTGCTCCGGAGACATTTGACTCAGTCAGACGCTAACTCCAAGGCCTAGCCTGGCTTTCTCCCGTCTATATAATATAGCGAAGAGCGAAGATGCCAGGCATTCACTCATTCGCTCAGTTTTCCAATTAGAGATATGGCGACACTGAAGAAAAGTCATGCACCAGTGCCCAGGGGTGCCCGAGTCGAACAGGTTGCGTGGGAGAGGTCACGGGTAAGTGTTTGCCATAAATCTGAGGAAAAAACCTTACATTTGGACGCCGGCAGCCGGGAAAGCCAAGACGCAGACGGTTGGACAGACCTTCCTTGAGCCATGATCCCGGATGGGATTGGGACGGGACGCGGATCCTGTTCAGTGATACCATGCTCATTCCCGATGCTGAGGAGGATTGCCGGGTTCGAGCGCCACTTTGGGAAGAGGGACACTCTCCAGTGTTGTCTGGGGGAACACAACCAACCGTGTCACTCCTCGACATCGCGCGATATCAGGTGACGAAGAGAACCAGAAAAGGTACGACCAACAACCCCATACACTGTGGCGATTCTAAGTACCTCTTGAACTGCAGCGAGATCTGGTCATGATGATTTCGAGGTTATAAGAGTTCCCAAGGTAGTGCCCATTTCGGAGGGAAAACCTGATCTTTGGGATAGCTGGGAGTTGGGCGAATGGGAGAAGCTAGATGCGCCGGGATTCAAAAGATCGTATTCTGAGGTCGCTCAGCAAGGTTTCGTCGAAGGGAGACACCCTTCGTATACACTAGGTTCCTCTCGACGCGTACAGGACCATATCGAGGACGATTCCTATAGGTCCGTAGTCAGGAACTTGGGCACTAGGATCACGTCGGGTTTGCTAAGAAAACCAGATAGTTAATTGTGCGCATCGGAGGATTATACGGAATTAAAATGGGGCCAGCAGCTTGATTTTGCGCTACTCCCAGGTAAGAGTCCAGGCCAGATCGATGTCGCGAGGGGGCCCTGCCATGAGGTGCAATGAACGAATGACTGTTGCCCTCGAAAGACTTTCTACATAACGTCCGGTCCAACTAACGAAGCCAAGTGTGGGAATGTCATCAACCATGCACTGCGTATCAATGAAAGCAGTGAGTGTGGTGGCAGTGTCGCGCCGTTTGGACTGTTAAATGTCGCAAATTTTTCGCACGCATTGTAATACCGCCGGGTTATCATATCAGCTAAGCCATGAGAATGTAGATTATAATGACATGTTAATGGTCCTTATGTAATGTACATGATGGCTGTTGATTGCAGGCAATTATAATCCGGTTTGTAATGCCCATGCATGCTCCCATTAACATGCCTTAACATGTTCGTGGGAAATGAGCTCCTTATAATGCATGCACATGACTGGTCATGTGCGCAGATTTTTTGCGACATTTACGTAATCCATTGCTCATGCCTGCCTGGAAGTTGAGCTCGACTTCAACTGATATGGGTCCGACAAAGCCCGCAAGTTCTTCCAAGTCCTCACCACAGGCAGTCACAAAAAAATCGGCCAAGTCAGTGCTTGGTGCGCCTTCCCAACATTCACAGTCGAGTCGCAAAGGAAAGCAAGCATGGAGAAAGAACATCGATATCCAGCCTGTCGAGGAAGGATTGGAAAGTCTTCGAACGGAAGAGCGGGTTGTTGGGTGAGTGAGATCATGAGAAGCGCTCGCAGGCTGACACCTTGCTGTCACGCAGCTCGATATTACAAAAACAAACAGATGATCAACTGTTCGTAGTCGACATCAAGGGCGATGATCAAGGTGCGTTCGATCGTCCATTCTCAAAGGATTCACCCCACAACCTCGGGCGTTTTCTTTTCCAGTTCGAAAATCGTTACCTCGGTATTCGAGACTTCAACTGACGTCTACTAAAATCATTTTGCAACGTTCTGTTGTCCCTGCTGTCGTTTCACGCGCGACGAAAATTTCTCGTGCAGACAAAGAGAGATTATTACGAATTGCGAAGCGTCCGCGGAAAGGGCCGTTTAACGCCATCATGGATCCGACTGAGTTCGGCGCGGGGAGCGCTCCCGTCGACGTCTCGCATGCAGTCATTCACAGCGGGGGGCGTGACCTGTGGGACGAACCAGCCGTCGCGGAGGTTATACCAGATGGTCTAGAGACTGTTCATAAACGCTCGATCAAGGTAAGGACATCCGTATCTCGGCGGGCGATCATGTCGTGAGTTTCACTCGTGTGTACGATGACAGAAACCCGAAGTTGGTCACCCACGAGATATGATCGACGTGCCTGCAGTTGTTGTTCCCCATCCTGGTGCCTCTTATAATCCCCCAGTACAGGCCCATGAAGAACTCCTTATGGAAGCTTACAGAGTAGAGCAACGGAGACAAGAAGAGGCTGACCGTCTTCGTGAGGCGCAGATGAAAATCGAGGAAGCGCGTGCATTCGCTGCAAACATCTCTGAAGGTGTCCCTACTGGGATGACCATTGACGAGATCAAAGACGATGGACAGCCGAACGCCAATACACCGGCTGTAATACCCAAAAGATTACCGGAAAGAAAAACCAAGCAAGAGCGTGCTCGCATAGCGAAACAGAGAGTAGAGGTTCGCTTCCAGGACGACGGTTGGTTGGGACAGTGACTGACGGAGTAGGTAATCACAGAAACATGCGCTAGCTGAAAAAGCCCTTCGTAAACGCCTCCTCAACTCGGTCAATCAGGTCAAAGCGCTCCGTTCTGAACTCTCCATGCTCGCCGAAGCGCAGCAACAAGCTCGTCTGGCACGACAGCTTGCGCTTCGGGTGAAGCTACGAAAAGGCCTCGCTGGCCAGCGACTTGGAAAGCACCGGGTCCCCAAAAGCGAGATCGAGGTGCAGATTGGGGAGGATCTGAGCGAGAGCCTAAGGAATCTCAAGGTAGTTCACTGGCGATCGTGGTATGGACGTCCTTCATTGACGCCTTTCACAGCCTGAAGGAAATTTGTTCCGCGATCGTTTTATAAGTCTGCAACAACGTGCATTGATCGAGCCACGAGTTCCCGTACAGTAAGCACTGCTTTCCTTGCTCTGTGAGCTCACGTTGAGAGCCAACTTCGCAGACCGACAAAGCGCAAGGCCAAGCCAAAGGAGTACGAGAAGCATGCATGGAAACGTTTCGAGTAGTTACGCCGATTACCCTATACTACAATGTGCACTTTGTATGGGCTCAGGAGAAAAAAAAAACTTGTGGACACTGTGGGAGTTGAACCCACGACCTCACGCAATCTTCAATGCGAAGCGTGCGCGCTACCAACTGTGCCAAGTGCCCGATGTGCGGGAGAGGCATCGGGAGGAAATTCACACGATACGAGACTCCTAACGTGCCATGATTTGCAGTGATGCATTTGATGGTCACCAGCATGATGGACGTCGACCCGATCGATTCTGAAATTCCCAACCAATTCACGACACAGCAGCCCCGACGACGACTCGCACGGCCCATCGACGATGCCCATCCATTTGATCTCGACGTCTACATCGCCAGTTACACCGGTAAGACCACCTTGACGCTCACGAGGAACACTCATTAACCCTGCACAGGTCGCACCGCCGTAGACAGACTCCTCAATATCATTGCTTCCTGCCCCACCATCGCCGCGCAGGCGTTGAAGCTCGCGTTCACGCACCTCTATCGTTTGCGCGATCCGTTGCTCGTCCAGGCCGTGTTGTCGGCGTACGCGAGTGCCACGACGTTGCCCGAGGGCCATTGGCTGCCTCCTGCGAGCGACGTCATGGAGGTGGACACCGCCTGGATCGAGGAGGTGAGCAAAAAGAACGTCGTGGAGCGGACGAAACTCGAGGTCGAGCTCAAGACGTATACGAACAACATGATCAAGGAGAGTATACGGGTGCGTGCGGCGTCTCTGCTCGTTTCGTCTGTGTGTGCAAACGCGACGGTGAAACAGATGGCGCATAGAGATCTTGGAGAGCATCACCGTGCCACTGGCGATTTCGCCTCTGCACTGAAACATTTGACGAAATCGCGCGAGTTTTGTTCGACCACTCAGCATGTACTGGAAACGTGTCTTTCTGTTTTGGAGGTGCGTCCTGACCACCCACTGACATGGTTCGCAAAGCCCATGGACATGTTCGATCGTGTTTGCAGCTTGTGATCGAGCAGCGCAACTATACGCATATACCTTCTTATGTGTATAAAGCGGACGGTGCTTTGGAAAGTACGACTGCACCCACTGCTGCTAGTACTGAGGGTGGTACGATTCCCTCCTCGGCTCAGTCTACGTCCAAGAAAGTGAGCCCGGAACGCGAGCAGGTGCAGTCAAAGCTTGACTTCGCCATGGCTCTGTCGTATCTTGGACAAGGTAATTATGAAAAGGCGGCCTCGCTATTCTTGCGACTCGGCCCTCCTTCTCAACTCGGTGATTGGGTTGGCAAGGTGAGGGACCCGCCCTAGAAAGTTGTAAAATGGCTGATGATTTCGGACATGTAGCTCGTCGTCGCAGGTGACATCGCCATCTACGGCACACTGTGTGCTCTTGCTAGCCTGTCACGCTCTGCCGTCAAGGCGCAGCTCCTCCAAAACCCCGTTTTCTCTGCATATATAGAGCAAGAACCATATATTCGTGATCTCATCCAAGCATACATGTCTAGCGATTTCAAAACAACGCTCGAGATTCTTTCTAGATATTCGGTGAGATCTCTTATTCTCCTATCTCGACTGACATGTCGTGACGTTTGGATAGACAAGACATTACATAGACATACACCTGGGCGTCCACGTAAACGACGTCTCTCAACACGTGAAGCATACAGCCATCGTACTCTACTTCCAACCATTCGAGACTATCCGTCTCGATCGTATGGCATTGGCATTTGGTTGGAGCATCGAGGAAGTCGAGCGAGAGGTAGTCGCACTCATTCAAAATAATCAAATTCAGGGACGCGTGGATAGTCAGAACAAGGTGACGATCCATCGGTTCAAAGCGCGAAATTAGTTTTGCGTGATTCATCATCCACTCTTTTCATAGATCTTGAAGGCAAACAAGACGGATCATCGTGCGGAACTCTTTGAGCGCGCCATGAAGACGGCGTCGGATATCCAAAGCACGAATCGTAAATTGTTGTTGCGGATGCGATTGTGAGCCCCAGACGACTTTACGATTTGATCTTGGCGGACGTTGACCCGCTTTGTCTTATGCAGACAACAAGCAGATTTGGTGGTCAGGAGTCCCAAATCAAGACGGGAGCAAACCCAGAACCTCCTCGAGTCACCGATGGTCATGGGAGACATGAGCTGACACGAAAACATTACTACCCTGCCTCCCTAATACTTGTCATATAGCACGGCGCGAGATGAGAGTCGTATCTTTGCGAGTGCGAGGAGTGAGATACAACAAACGTATAAATTACAGTTACGAGTCCCCGAAATACTCGTTCACCAGTGCCTCTTTCTGTAGTCTGAGTAGCACGCCCTCCAATTCTTCCCTTGTTGGCATTTTTGGTGGAAGGAGGTCTTCGGGGGAGAGGAACGGTATGTACGATGCTGCCAGCTGGACGTGGGCTTGCATCGAGTTTTGTGCAGGCGGGGGTATAACAGGTTGTTGGGCCGAGTCCGTCTTTGATCGTTTGGCATTTTCGGACGGTGGGTCGTCCTCGTTCGCAGTTTCGACATCGCCATCTGCTTTCCGCTTTGCGCCGTTGGTCGTCGATGATGCATCCGGAGCAGCGGACGCGGAGTGTCTCGGACCGCGAGGAATGTCGGGTATGGAGTCGTCCACCGGGATTTCGAGTATTTCCCGAATCCGTAGATGTGCCTCCCGCCAATCTGCCTCTTCTGCCTCTTCCTCATACTCTATCAACTCGTTCCCCGACTGCGTCTCGTCCAAATCTCCAAAGTAGGCTGGTCCTTGGTGCATAAATTTTTTGTAATATGCAAAGGCTTGGTTTTCTTCCTCTTCCTCCTTTTTTCGGCTTTCGAATAGTTCGCGTACACCGGGGAGTTCTTTGGCGCGACCAAAGTACCTAGTCGATCATGAACGGGATGAAGAGATGAGAGAAAGAAGGGATCCTACTTATATCCTTTGGTACCGGGTACTTCCTTTCCGTCGTCATCGAGCATGGCGACGTTCCGCCTATAATTCGCACCTCCAAGAGTGATAATTTGATTCTCCCAATGCCGTTTTTCACGCAACAGCTTGTTAATCTCGTCGTTCAAATCTCGGACCTCATAGTCGGTCAAACCAGCTGCGAAAAAAAAAAAAACAATGCGTTAAATGAAGGGGGGGGAACGAATATGAAAGAAAGAGGGTGCGTACCGTCTTGGATCTTGGACACCTTTCTGCTAATCTCGCGTAGAATCTCGCCTCGCCAGCGTTCGCACTCGCGTAGGCTTTTGCATGCGCTGGCCATCTTGGGTCGTTTGTCCCCACGGGTACCGAGGCCCAGCTCTGCCGCTTGTGCTTCGCGAAAGCGATAGAGCATGGACTGCGCCTTTTCTTCATTACGCGCCTGAAGAGAATTGTCAGTATAACCTTGTTGCTGTGGATGAGATACAGGTGTACCATGGTTGTGCTATGTTAATGGAGGTATGTGACGAAGGAGGTGTCGGGCGTTTGTTTGGCAAAAGCCTTGGAAATAAACAAATCCACGCGGCTCGATCCGATAGCCGAACCGACATCATAGGGCCATCGAGTCTTTTGACAGTCTACGGTACAATGTCGCCTCAATTCTCGCAAGATGACATCGAAGAAGAACAAAATCACTTTTCAAACGTCGTCGCAGCGTTCCAACAATACGCCCAGTACACGGTAACAGTTGTATTCACTTTGGATTGTTCACACAGAGCTGACTGCTTGAGTGCATCACGCACAGTTGACGGCCAACAATCGTCGTAGAAAAGATCTTTACACGCTTCCCCATGCCGACAATGTACTGCTTGACTCCATAGGCTACAAACGCAAGCTCCAAGAGATCGACATAGCGATCCTCGCTAACGCTGACTTCCTGAATAAAATCGTCGCAAATCCGGAAATATTTGGACATGATGTGACTGTGGGAGAAGATGGCGGCCTCAAGGAGGAGGAGGACGTGACATTGGAGGATTCACAGCGTCCTCTGAAACATGCTCCAGGAATAGTATCTTCAGGTAAAGAAGAATCGCGCTCGCATGGGAACTCCTACGGGCACTCGCATGGGCATCCTCACCATGCGAAACATACAATGGATCCCAGGAAACAGCAGGGGCGGGGGCAGCCAAGGTACAAAGCCACGGACTTTGACATGGACAAGTTGAGGAGCACGCTCAAACAGTTTGTTCGCGATTGGAGTGAAGACGTGCGTGTTTTCGTGATTCAAAATTGCCCGCCGTCCGTCATCGATGCACCACCAGGGGAAGGCCGAACGTGATCTTTGTTACGAGCCGATGAAGAAGGCGCTCAAGGAATATTTCGGGGGCCGAGACAGGTTACATTCGACTCTTTGGTGAGACTCAAAGTTGCTGTTGACTGGAATCTTTCAGGCGAACGATTCGAGTCCTCGTACCCGGCGCGGGTCTAGGGAGATTGGCATATGACGTAGCGAAACTTGGTTGAACATATTGATGTCCGAGCCCGAAGTATGATACTAACACATGCAGCTAGGCTTCGCTTGTCAAGGAAACGAATTCTCTCATTACATGCTCCTTTCCTCGTACCTTATCCTCAACAAGTACGCTTCTCGGGCTTATTACTACAACTGACTTCGCCTGACACCTAACCAAGGACGGAGTTTGTCGGAGAACACACCATTTACCCGTACATCCACTCGTTTTCGAATATCCCCTCTAAAGACGCACTGCTTCGACCAGTAAAAATCCCTGACGTCCTCCCGTCCGATTTACCTCCCGGATCCGACTTTTCCTTGGTAGCAGGTACGTATTCATTCCATTTCAGTTTCATTCCATCCTCACGCATCTCCTCTTCGCCAGGCGACTTTGAGGAGATATATGGCGCTGAAGACACGGACGAGAGCGAACCGCACGCTGGGCAATGGGACGCTGTACTCACCTGCTTCTTCATCGACACTGTAAGGCGTTCCTTGACCCGTCCAGAATCACGCTATCATAGACTCATTTCTTCACCACAGGCCAAAAACATCGTGAATTACCTTCGCATCATCCATCGCATACTAGCTCCGGGTGGCGTTTGGATCAATCTCGGTAGGTCTTCCGCATCTGTTCCATGGCCCGACCCTGGTTCGTTCGAGCGCGCGCTTGCATTCCAGGCCCTTTGTTATGGCATTTTGAAAACAACAGCACCAATGACCCATCGGTAGAGCTGGATTTAGAAGAGGTGAAAGCGTTGGTGCACAAGATGGGTTTTCAACTGACCGTGAGTCTTTTTTTTTCTCTGCTCTTGCAGACATGCATGACTTGACGGATCATCGCTGGTATTAGGACGAGCGGACGATCGAGACCAGTTATACAAGCAATGATCAGTCTATGCTTGGATATATTTACAAGGCTGCGTTCTGGAAAGCGACAAAGGCGTCAACTTGGTGATCGGTCTAGAGAACGCCGGAATTGTCCTACAAACACATTGCAAATCATGGATGCCTCATGACCCCACAGTATCTGAAATATTCGGTAGCGTGTACACCGATAAGATGCATGCATGATATTTCTATCAAGGTCTCAAGAGTCCGAATTCTTGCCACTACTTAGTAGACCCTCGTTGCATCTAAATGACTGGTTTTACAGTCAAAATCGGTTCAAGATCGAGGAGTTCACTAATATATGTAGTACCACCCGAGTAGTGTGTGTGTTTTGAAAATGGCCCATGACGAACGCCACTCAAATTGCGAAAGCAACTGGGCCATCATCATACACAAGGAACGCCCACCCACAGCTCCGAGTCCCACTAGTCGCACCTAGACTGCCGGGATGCTCAAGTTCGTTCTTGATACTGAAGTACCATGATATTCCCTGGAAGCGGAAGGTAGTTGTACGAGGTGCGCAGTTACTCAGATTTCCCGGGCCCTGCAGAGTTACTCTCCCAACGCTTGCAAACAACTTGCGAACGCCATCATGATGGTGCAATGGCAGGTGCTCACTTCGCTTTATGATGACTTCATTTCTAATCATAGTACCTGCTCAAATTGCCTGTCGTGTTCGGCTCCAAACCTGTGCTGAACACGTGTTAGGTTCAACTGCTCTTGTTGCTCTCAGCAATATCTCGTTTCTAACTCGAAACCCGCCTTCAAGATCGATCACTGGTAGTACTTGAATGTTACACTCTGTCCTTGACCCCGAGGACATTCATACATCAAGATATATCATCACGCATGTGTTTTGTCCTCTCCAGCTCCCCGGTAGGGATGATCACAGTATCCACAACGATCATTCTCTAGCGACTGCAGTTGCCACTGCTGCACGTCTTTACAGTAGTCACGTCGACCAATCCAATATCTCTCAGTGGTACAGCATCTTGCGAATGTTAGAAAAGTTACAGGACACGTCCCAGTCTCAGAACCTGGATTTGTTCCATACTGTCTCCCACTTTGGCAGCATGAAAGTAGGAGGTAAGCTTTCCAGGCTCGGCAGTATCATAGGAACTCACAAGTTATAGATGTCCTTGTGTTGCCTATTCGAACCCAAAATGCGGTGGTCATGTTCAGAAAGCAGAAGGATGTTACCATTTTCGAGTCGTTCGAGCTATTCCTGAAGGCTGAGGAGGTGATGACTACAGAAGGAAAGCTCATCTGCTCGTATCCTGGTCCAGCCATCGAGGTCCCCAACCTCATGTTCGATGACAGAATCTTTCTTTCCGAGCTTGTGCATTTCCTTATTCGCATGGACTATGATGTCCTGGACCCTACTGCGCCGCTGTCTGCTTTCAAAGATACTGTCCACCCACGCTATATTACCGAGCTGCTCACCGGCATCCTGAGAGGTGTCGGTCGTCCTGCAGATATCACTCGCATCAGCAAGCGTGTGGGCGACGAAGTCCTGTGCAGCGATGACCCGAAGTTCCCATGGCGACGCTCGGCGCTCTGGCTTCTCATCAGGGTTGCCCTTCAGACGATATTGGATAGGTCTCCTCTTGGGCGTGATGCCTACAAAGCGTTTATGTTATTTTTTATGTGTTGCCTTGCGGAGGAAAAGACGTGTGCAGACCTTCCCAGTGATCTCCTTCACTTCATGTCAGCAAAAATCAGCCGACGCTTGTCGAAACTTGGTTCTTCCGCGCCAGACTGGCTCTCGTGCACGGTGTTGCAAACATGCACTTTCCTCCGATCTATCATTGAAAACCGGTGGAAACACGTACAGGCGGCTCAGCGTCTATCCCCGCTCTGGACTCCCTCTCAGCTCAATCTATCCCGAGACATTCGGTTGTCGCTCTCGAGTAGTGGGGACTACGTCCGCGCGGCTCTCGCCAACCAGAACACCACGCCTCCCAACGTTCTTCTCAACCCCGAGCACCTTCGTCGAGGTGATCTTGATGATTTTCTTTCTTCCGATGGACATTTCTTTGAGGAAGCATATCACGGTGAACCTTATGTTACCCTATTCGACGTCGAGCGGGCGGTCGAGCGAGGTATTGACAACTGGGTTGATCAAGTCAGAGACAACAACGCAGCTTGCGTGGAACTGGAGATCTTGGCGGATAGATATTCCTCGAGTGCACTACAAACATACGCGAACAACCCGGAACTCCTTTCGGTCATGCTATTGACCACCATCGAGCTTTGGGTCGCGCTTGATAAAATAGCTATCAAGGAAATTCCCATACTTGCCGACTACTCTCCGGAGGTACCGATGAGTCTTCTGGAACCACTGTTACTTTGCAGGACTTCCAGCCTCGAGCGTCTGCGTCGTGCACAAGAATATCTCTCTCGTCGCCACTCCCAGTGCCGAAGTCAGTGGTCGGTGTTTTCTTCAACAATCACCGCGGACAGCTTCGGAGCCCGTTTCTACAGAGGATCTTCGCATCTCCAAGATCTGAAGGCTCGAATTGAGGAAGTAGCACGGCGTAAAGCTCGTAAAAAGGCCGCTGAACTATGGCAAAAGAATTTTCGTTGTGCCATGTATCTTTTCTGCACGAATGACCACATAAGGGTTCACGTGTGGCCATTGCCAGCCAACCAATTCCAGGCCGAGGTTGCCGTGTTCGAATTAGACTGTCCAGTCTCATTCGACATGTGGCGCACTGCCACATTCCGTCTCTTGGTCAATATCTGTTCACCATCCGTTCCGCAACATAACGATCCCCGTATCAAGCTTGACAGTTATGACGTGCTGCTCAAGACTTATCATGTCAAGCATCCGAGATCACGGATCTCTCTTGGTTCCAATACATGGCCGCTCATCGGGTCGAATCGGATCGTGTCTATCCCTGCCAGGCTGAAACATGTCTGCGTCAGAAATGACTTGAAATTCTTTGGTTTCGATACGCGCACTGGTATTCCCGTCTCCGAAGCACCAGCTTGCAGTAACAGTACAAAGTTTTGCATCTACAAGCTTCCGAGTGGACCCTACCGTGGTTTACAAAAATATGTTGATTCTACTTCTCACATGTCAAACGAGGTTATCGCAAACCAAGCTGATTGCCACCAAGACCTTTCTATACATGAATATATGGCGTTCGGGCACCTGCGCAGCGGAAGCCTACTCCAATGGCTGAACATCTTGCGAGAGCTTCGAGGCCGGTCGTTGAGCTTCTGTCGTCCCGAGGTTCATATACTGTTGGCTCAAGCGGTTTCTCAAGTTGGACCGCTGGGAAATGCGGGGTGGACGTGGCATCAGGAGATCCAAGAGCCCACCTTTTGCTTTACGCTTCTTGGAGAGCTTCGGAGCCTCGTCCGGGACGGCGAGGCCAACTGGATGGAGTGGGTGACGATGGATACCATTTCCTTGTTACTCCGTCGCCTACTTGCGTCTAGTCCTGATCAAGGTGTCTCAATGGAAGCACTGAGTCTTCTCCGTACTGTGCGCAGCATGGTGTTCTCCTGGGTACAGGAGCTATTATCCAGGGTCATGAATACACCGGGAGATGAGGGGTTGCGTGGGATATTACGGGACACCGCGGCCACCTGTCGAAGCACGTTCGATGTGGATCCCGCCATGATTCCGAGGGCCTTTCGTTCGGCGGAGGATATTGACGTTCTCATTTCGTCTGCTATTATAATCCACGACCATATGCCTGCCGACTTCTCTTGCCTCCCTACATATTCGCAGTTGCTGCTTGACCGGGATCGCCGCCTTTCACTAACTCTCGAGGACGTCATAAGCAATGTAACCCAGGCCGATTCTCACGATGAAGGCATCAACATGGCGGTTGGAAGGATTTGGCCTGACTTCATCCCAGGATCGAGCTGGACTCCATCACAGGCTCCGAACTCACGCTGGTTTTGGTGTACCACTGCGCAACGTGACCAGGGTCCGCAAACTGTGCATCTCAATATACTTGATGGATCACTGTTGGTCAACGGTAGACCCTTTGGGATCCGGTTGCCAAACGAGTTTATGCTTCATCCGTTGTATAAGCAGATATTTGGAGTGGTATGTCTCGCCGTTTATGAAGTAACGCAGCTCATTGACCATGTGCACAGCAAATGCTCACGGTCTCCCAAGGTGATCTCCCAGGGATGGATTACTCGACAAGAGACTTGATTTGCGATCACCAGGTGAGTGTACGGGCTTGTAGAGTCTAAAATAGGATCTCGGATGGCATTTTCAGGTGTACTTTTCTCTCAGAGACAACGGCTCGACTCTCGTCATTCGAGCAGAGCGAAAAGGAACTGTTGATTCGGGAATGATCGAACTTATCCCTCATGAAATATTGCAGGGTGACCTGCCGGCAGTCTTGATTGAGGGACATGCTCATTGGTTGAACCTTTCCACATCCGTCATGGAGATTCGTCCACTCAATAACCTTTGGGAAACTTCATCAGAAAACTGGAAGATTGACTGCACTCGTGGTGACTATCGCATGCGGAGACGCAACGAGTATCTCGTAGACATTCGAAGCCAATCATGGGAAATGGTATCGGGTCTTTTACGGCCACTTAGTTCTCCCCAGGATCTCATAATCAGTGTATCCCCAATCGAACCAGACCGCCCTACGTCATCGCTTCAACTGTCTGCCGTCTTGCCTCGCTATGACCTATCCTTCTACATTGATGAGGATGGGGACCTCCAATCCCGTAACTTCCGAGGCATGGTTTATGACGAGAACCAATCTACTGGAACGTTGTTTGGGTTGGTCAATCAACTCGTACTTCGGCCGAAGACCATAAATGTCAATGCTCTCGAGCTCATCCCCCGATTTGTCCTCATCCCCGACGGTGAGGTTTCATTCCGGATGGACAGCCATCACGTTCGTGTCGAGATCACTACCGACCATTCTGTCCTGAAGCGGGTCACATATCAGAGCTACAAGATCAATACGGACCTGGGCTGCTTGACAGGAAACGGGAGCTTGACGAGCAAGTTGTATTGCGCTTATCTGCACGCACTGACCAACGGAATCTGTCCCGATCCGCTTACCGGACGGTCTGGTACAGAAGAAGCATTGTCCATACTCTGGTCAGCTAGCTGTTGGACGAACGTGGGGTTCGGTTCTCGCGACGCTAGCCTCCTTTGCTTAATTGCATCCATGTGTCCCTTGCGAACGTGGTACCCCCAACGACCCATGCAGAAGGTCGAGTGGGGAAACCTGCCGGTAATTTCACAGAATCACAAGCTGTACGTTGTTTCCAAAGCAATCAAGGAACACTACGAAAGAATTGAACTATGCCACGAGAGCCCATCAATCGCTTTATTCGAAGAATTTATATCACGGGATGATCATCTCCTGAAGCGCAGTGCTGGACGAGCTGCATATCTCTTTCCACCCGATTTTTTTATCCAGCTTTCCGGGGCAAATTGCGATCTCGAGTATTCTGCAAGAGACTTGGTGGGGATCAAATCCAGAGAACATGGCGCTTATACCGCGGCGGCTTATGTTTACCACCGAACCGGGACGAACACAGTAGACATCCGCAGGATGGTAATAACGTGGAAGAAAATGTCTGGGAACACCGCATTGTCTCTCCAATATGACAGATCGTGGCTAACGCCTGATCTTCCGTCGATATGGCTCATGACGTACAAGCTCCTCCGGAGAAACGACGAAAGAAAATGGTTTCAGATGCTTTTCTCACTACCTGCTATGGCGTATGCTTCCCCGAAACTCGGCAATCTGGTTCCCGCGTTTGTAGCATTTGCGTCGCACCAGGAGTTCTGCATTGAGGATCCACCCCAGCATAATTACTATCCCATTGAAGAAGGATGTCGTTCTAGTGGACAAAAATTGCCGAACCTCTGTCGCTGTCCCTATTGCCAACTCATGGAGCATTTAACTCGTGTTCAGAAGATTCTGAATGATCTGCGCTCCCGCTCCTCCCAAAGCATTTCTACTCCTTACTCATTCCAGCCCTTGCAAAACATTCTTCCTCGTAACCATTGGCAACCCATGCTACACCAGCTATTTTCCAGGCCTGCACCGGTGCTACCAGCACACAGTAGGTTGTCTCGAGACGTGGCCGACGTTGGCAAGGCCAGCACTTCACCCTGCGATTCTACCCCGTTGCATCAATTAATTTCCATGGTTAGGGAAAAAGCAGTAGATCCATTTCAGCGTCGATACGTTTCGGCCCTCCGCACTAGTGCAAAATCCTTTGAGGGTGAAATATCTGCAGATCACGAGGTGACGAAGCTACCTACCGCAGAAACGCTTGTGGAACATTATGCTAGTTGCAAAGCGAGTTACATTGAAGCCCTCCACCGTCTCCAGCGGCATCTAGGTCCCGGAGACCGAAGTGAAGAAGCGGTCGAGCAGTCCGGCCAATGGCCGCGCATCACCGCACACATACTTTTTCGGTCCATCGCATCAAATTCGCCAACCACGCTTCCCGGGGATTGGAAGCAGTGCCTAATAGGGTTCACCCTGCTCGCGCTCGAGGTACAGCGGGCTCGGAGATTGCTTCTACTGTACTTCAACAATCTTCGTGAGGAGCTCCACAAGGAAACACTGAACGAAGGATGCGATGGTTGGGACCCCGATGCATATCCAGATTGGCTACTAATTCAGGTACATCTCCCGTATTATGGATATATACACCTACTGATGCCATGTATCTCACCTTACCAGCTGGAGGGCAACTTTTTGATTCGCCGTGTTCAAACCGAGGTTGCGAATGAAATGATATCACCACATTCCGGAAGCAACACAGCCATGCAACTCAATATGGGCGAGGGAAAGTCATCCGTGATTGTCCCTATCGTTGTTACTGATCTCGCGAATGGCAATCAACTTGTTCGTGTCGTTGTCCCAAAACCATTGACACCGCAAACCCTTCATCTTCTCACCGATCGGCTTAGTGGACTCACCAACAGACGAATATATTACCTCCCATTTTCTCGCTCCTCTGTGGCAAATGATAAGAGCGTAGCTTCTTTCCATCATATCATGTTGGAATGCATGCAAGAGCGGGGAATTCTGGTGGTCCAGCCAGACCACGTTCTATCACTCAAGCTACTGAGCGTGGAGAAGCAGCTGTCTCAGGCAAAAGACCGTCGAGTTGCAGATCAGTTACTGGAGCTGCAAAGGTGGTTGCACTCTCATTCACGAGATATTCTAGATGAAAGCGATGAAATTCTTGATGTTCGGTCCCAGTTGGTATTCACCATCGGCCATCAGCAACAGGTTGAAGGCTCACCGGAACGATGGACCACCACCGAACAAGTTCTCAGCCTTGTGAGTAAACATGCGTCAACCCTTCGAGAGTTGTTCCCCCTTGGAGTCGAATATCAACCTGGATTACCTGGATCCTTTCCTTACCTGCGTATCATGCAAGCAGAGGCCATTCAAAAGCTAATTTCATGGATAGTCGAAGATATTATGGAAGGTCTCCTTCCAAACATCAGTTTTGGACAGTTGCACCTCGATTCTGGCCTAAGGGACGTGATTCGAGTCTTTCTATCGTGCGAACACGCTTCCCCCGCAAGCGTTCAATTGGTGAAGGAGCGCTATGGGAAAACACTCCTATGGGGCAGCCTGTTACTGCTGCGTGGTCTCTTGGCCAACGGCATTCTTCTGTTTGCTTTCACAGACCGACGATGGCGAGTAGACTATGGCCTTTCACCGACGCGTACCATGCTCGCGGTCCCATATAGGGCCAAGGATGTCCCAGCACAAAAGGCTGAATTTGGTCATCCAGATGTCGCCATCATCCTCACATGCATGTCCTATTACTACGGTGGTCTTAGCGAGGAGCAGCTGAGGCTCTCTTTCACGATTTTATCCAAACAGCACGACGCATATTCCGTTTATGACCTCTGGGTTCGGGCCTGCCCTGTTGTGCCAGAATTTCTACGAACTATAAGCGGCGTCAACATCCAGTCAGTGGAACAATGGAATAGGTCATTATTTCCTCTGTTCTCGCGGAATCGGGAAACGGTCAACTTCTACCTGTCAAATGTCGTATTTCCGAGGGAAGCCAAGGAGTTTCCATCGAAGCTGTCGAGTTCAGGATGGGATCTGGCAGAGAAGAAAGGACGTGTACTAACAGGTAAGTTGGGGATGAGGTCTGGATCGCCGAATTCGCTAGCTCAACATACGTTAGGATTTTCGGGAACAAATGATGGCCAATATCTATTACCTCTCCATATTGCTCAACGTGACCCCGACCATCAACGGGGAACCAACGCAAAGGTCCTATCATATCTTCTACAGCCGGAGAACAACCACTACATGTGTACAGCCCACGAGAACGGCGATCGGAGAGACTCGCGTGAATTCCTTCAGATCCTGACTGCCCAGAAACCCGAGATTCGTGTTCTATTGGATGTTGGCGCTCAGGTGCTTGATCTTCAAAACCACGAGCTAGCTGAAGCGTGGTTGGACATCGTCCCAGGTGCTTCTGCTGCCATATACTTCAACGAGGACGATGAGTTGGTGGTGCGCACACGAGATGGAACTACACAGCTTTTACGGTCGTCACCGTTCGTGGAGCAGTTAGATCAATGCGTCATATACCTCGATGATGCTCATACGCGTGGTACCGACATCAAATTTCCACTCGGGTTCCGTGCGGCTGTTACCCTGGGCTCCAAGGTCACCAAAGACCGTTTGGCTCAAGGTATGTACAGTTTAAACTAATTCATTCTACTATCCTCATTCTCTGTCTCTCGCAGGTTGCATGCGGATGCGGAAGCTGAGCCACGGCCATTCTGTCATGTTTTTCGCACCTCTCGAAGTCGATCGGCGTATCCGCACTGTAGCTGGCAAAGACTCCTCGGATGGCTTCGAGACTATAGATATCTTACGCTGGGCTATACAAGAGACATGGGAAAATATTCAGCGGTGGGCGCCTCACTGGGCACAGCAAGGGATGGACCATGAATCCCGATATGCCGCTTGGTCAAGCTTCTGTATGGACCAACTGACTGTTAAAGAACTGTCAGACAGGTGGTTGCAACCGGAAGCCAAGAGGTTGGAAGATCTCTACGAGCCACGCAACCCTTCGAACTCTGCCTTGCTGGCCAGTGCGGACATCCGCCAGTGCTGTATGGATCTTGGGGTTCTGTCGCTGTCCTCTGTAGGTATGGACGAGGAACAAGAACGAGAACTCGTTTATGAAGTCAGACGCGAACGCCAAATAGAACGGCCTCTGAAAGTACTACCAGCAAGGCACACCATCCACCAAGATGTCGTTGACTTTGTGAAGACCGGTGTCATCTCCACGCAGTCCATATTCTTCAACACACCAAACAAAGCTTTTAGTCCAGCTTTCGATTCACTCAGCGCGACCTCCGCGGCTGCCGATGAATCGTTCATTTGGAGCCAATCCGTGTTGGTGACGAAAGATTTTATGGAGACCATCCGAGTACCCGAAGGGAAGATGGATCAATACCTGCGCCCTGTCCACTGGGTCCTTTCCGGGAAGAGAGAATCCGGCGATGTGCTGGTCATTCTCAGCCCTTACGAAATGAACTACTTGCTACCGGATATCAGGACAAGTGACAAGGTTCACCTCCATCTTTACGCAGCCCGCGTCACCAAATCAGTGAAGCCGTGCGATGATCTTGGGTTGTACAACATTCCTACGGTCCCGAATGGGTGGCTTCTCCCGTCGTCTTTTACGGATCAGTTGGGCATGTTTGCTGGGGAGCTATACCTGAAGGACTACGAGATGTATCTTCGTTTGTGTCGTTTCCTGTGCGTATGCACAAGAGAGCTGCAAGGGGAAGAGGGCATTGTGGTCGAACCTGATGGATTCATCAAGCCGACGAATCGAAACCGTGAGATGGCACACACCTTCTCGAATTCGCCTCTGGTTGCGCTCAAGGCGCTGATGGAACTTCGGAACAAAGGCATCGATTTCACCTTGACGCACATGGGGAAATTACTTCACGGACAACTGCTTTCCGAAGAAGATTTCGATGGTTGATCTAATGTATGTTTCTTTCTTCTTCTTCTGTGATTGAGTAGCTGATGCGTTCGCAGATATTGCTAGAACATCAAAGCCATGAAGGCGGCCGAACATGGGATGAATCGATGATAGTCGACCAGAAGTGGACTTGTAGATGATGCTCTCAATTTGCTAGAATCTCGTATTATGCAGAAGATGAATTGTGTTCGCATGACAACTTCTACCGGGCGCTCGCATGGACCCTCGAATACGAAAACAATGAGTCCTAGGAAACAGCAGCCTAAGGGACAGGCTGGACAGCCAAGGTACAGATCAGGGACTTTGACATGGACAACTTGATGTCGAGAAGCACGCTGGGTAACCATCGGTCATCAATGCACCACCAGTGGATGAGGCTAAGCATGATCCATCATGTTATGAGCCGATGAAGCAAGTGCTCGAGGAATATTTTGAGGGTCGAGACCGATCTTGTCCTAAGGCAACCAATTGCACATGACTATGTAATGGTTCTTTTTCACTGGGACTGGCGCTTTGTACCGTCACTACGATACAAACAGTTAGGCAGGATCAAGTTGGAAGGGCCAGTCTGAGAGACTGCCAAGTGAAAAGCTCGAGGATAGAATTAAAGGGTGCCTTCTGAGAATTCTTCACCTCGCTAACCCTGGAGTCTAATTCCCCCACCTTCCTAGAGAGTTCCTGGACGTCAGCTTTGTCAGCCTTGGATTCTTGGATGACGTCCAGCGATTTGTGCATTGCTTCGACCAGGCTTTGGAGTTCTTGCATTTGGGCCGAGAAATCAGAGAGCTTCTTGCTTATTGATTGAACACCTATCTCAAGGCGATTGACCGTCTCCAGTGTGCCTGCAACTGTTTCCTCAGTGTTGTTCACCACAGTCCGCCATTCTGCAGCTTGGCTGTATCACACAATTAGAGCAATTGATTGAGTGAAGTTGGGTTTGACCTACACTGAGACGTGAACAGGAACCCCAAAGGGTGTCCAAACAAGTGGGCGACCTTGCTGATATAGATACGCCATCTAAGGGTGACACTTACAACGGTTAAGTGAGCTTCCCCTTTGCCGAATCAGAATAACTCACAATCGGAAATGGTTCCAGTGGATTTGGTTGAAGGGTTTAACATCGAGTCAATTCAAAACAAGTATCAACACAACGCCGTAACTACCAAGGTATGGACAACTCTCTCGCTTGCCATAAGCCAACGTTCTAACACTGATACATGATAGTCATCTACCCGCTCGTGCTTTTATCCGTGACAGATCACTATGTGCGGTCTGTGTCCCGCAACTCGTGCAAAGGGTCGGGCATCACACCTCTCATGATATCGACCAAGCTTACACCAAGCATTGACCTACTGGCACTCAAGTTGCCAAGCCCACTTGTTTCCCGAGTCCATTCCGGATAATGGACTTCTTTTATTCGAGGGTGAGTGCTGAACACGCGCCAACTTTGGAGCTTGGAGGAAACCCATGCCAGCAAAGTTGGGTTGTACGGTTTTCTCCGAGAACGGCTGGATAAATGAGACAACGATGATAGTGACGATGCGATACGTTGCCGCTTACCCCTACAGTTATTCCGTCTGAAAGTGAAACACTATCTCTGCCGTGTTCTTGTCCACAAGAAGCTCAACCTCGGCTCTCTTGATCGAAGTATCCCTTTTTGTACCGAATGTACTGTGCACGACAACGGGATACAATTTCAAGGACCAGACCCGACAACTCAACACAATGACTTTTATCACACACTAGCGCCGCTACTGGCATTCCAATCTTCCCTGGACCTGTCTACCATCTCTATTTCGCTCTCCTCTCCGCACTCGTTCTGTGCAGGGCCCGCAAACTCGATCGCACTCGCCACACCGTCTTGGGCATACCGCGACGAGAAACCGAACGCGGTGTCGATGTCACCTCCACGTCCGCCTTGAAGATCGCGTGCATAAAGGGCTCGCAAAGCCAAGATGAACCGAGGGACAAGTATGTATGGAGGTACCAAGTCTAGGATACCAAATAGTATCCACCATCCATCTTGTGGAATGATAGCTGTGTCAGCCAGGATGTTGATGAGTGACAGGACCAGGATGCTGCTCAATAGTCTTCGTTGTTAGCTTAGTTGCATAGAAGAGGGACGGAAGGGAGCACGAGATGGTATGGACGTACACGATAAAGTAAACCATGCCTTCCCTCACCAACAGCTTCATGTAACGGTTCAGATGGAATTGCTTTGTTGTTTTGTACATCTGACCTGCCGCTCTGATGAATTGGATAACGACCAGCACACACATCAGTGAACCGAGCGTGATCTGTATTGCATTTGCAATCTCGATCAAAAGGGGTGAACCATTTTGCCATCCGCAAAACGTGTAATCAAGTACTTGAGTGATACCCACTATATGTTCGGAAGAACAATAGATATTCCGTTATGTAGCATGCATGACGAAGCCATGTTTTACGTACCTGTGATCTTATTCCCAGCGCTATAGAAAACACCCGAAACCAGATTTAGGATTATTTCGATGGCGTACAACGTAAGGAGGGCGCCGAGGATAAGTCTGGATTGATTGTATAATGCCCACACACGGAGGAGCATTGCCACTGCCTCTACCAATGAGACTCATCTCGACCAAAGTGAAACGAGATCTCACAATCTGCAGCACCAATAAAAATAAAGGCCGCCCATTCGGAGAAATTATAGAGAATTTTGCCTTCAAAGCATCGTTGAGCAGAGTCGGAAATAAACGCATTGAATAAATGCACTTACAACTGTTCAAATAAAATTAACTGCTCAGAAATGTCAAAATGAAGATGGTCAAATACGTCTAAAACTAGTTAGAAAACTATGTCTTGTCATTGATGGCATGAAGAATCACCTTCTCAGGGCCAGGAAAGAACGAACTCCCGACTTTGATCACGGTAGGTCAGTTGAATATACCGGAAGTAAAAAAAAGACGGACACACTTAGAGCAGTGGCTCTGGTGAGAAAATCGGTGACCAATTGATATACGATGCAGAAGGCATAAACATACATGGCATTAAAGAGGCCAAAATAACGGGCCTAGAAGTATGCATGCATTAGCCCTGATTTTGCATCGTGGGTGCAGCTAGGATACACACAATAACAAATAACGTGGACACCTTTGTCCAAGATGTGTTCTGTTACCATATCAGAATACAAGGGAGGTCCCAGGAAAGTGTTTGCCAACCCAAATATATTCCACCTGCAGAGACGTAGGCCAGTGAGATATCTGTGTAGCATGTGAAAACATGATGCATACCTCATCCGAGAAGGTGAGGACTAACATTATTGAGATTCATCCAATGTAAAGATGCACAAACAAACATGTATCACTCACCGTAATCGTATCCGATAGCTGTGATGATCGCGACTACGAAGAACAGTAAGATCGATGAATGGAAAGTACTGAGGTCAATGAGCATACGAGTCACAGAGTTGTTTATGTGAATAGACGCGACAACAGACTGCAGAGTAGAGGTCATGAGGTTGATTTAGAAGATCTACGGGAAAACTGAGATGCCCAAAGAAAGGGAAGTTGTATTTGACAAACGGAAGCTGGAAGAGACCTACAAGAATATAAGGCAACGCCGGTAGGCAAGTAAGATACCGAAGACCATCTGTGGTGTTATTCAGGGTAGTGTGATCAAGCATTACATCACTAACGAGCATCACATGTAAGCAATAATGACAAAAACGGGAAATTGATACAGCATTTAATGTGCCTTGAATAGAATCAGATAAACCCGCTGCATGGTGCTGCCACCTGCGGCCCAGGTAAGCGGGAAAGCAAAGTGACAAGCTATAATGTGTTTGACACACCGTAGCGCAAAGGTCACGGCGGCGAGTGCAGCTAAATAGAAAATACGCAATCGCTATCAACCGTGTGACAGCGCCAGTAAGAAATTAACGCGGTCCTGTGGTGTGGAGCATATGAAGAATATGAAGTCAAATTACTGGTTATCGTCCACTGGCAGGATCCTTCGTGGAAAGATTGAAGAGGGCCACCGTGGTTGAGTCAGCCGACATGTGTCATAGCCACTGGCGGCTTGAACGTGGGGGAACGACATGCCAACTTACGATACAGTCTAGTAGTATACTATTATGCCTGGCCGTGCAGTGACCGGGGGATACCTTGTAGAACTCAAGTGATGCCGGGATGCCATGGTAGAGTCAGTTCCACTTCACATCAACCTGGGATGAAGCGTAATATGAAATGCAGACAGCAAATGGACGTTGCGATTGTACTAACCCAAACGTTGTACGAATCTGCGAGAGTGGTCATAATCGCCAGTCAGTGGACTTATAGTAACCGTCACTTACTACTGTAGGAGAGCGACAGCATATCTGGTGGTTGCAAATGCTCAACCAGACTTTGAAATGCTTGCATGCTATGCGCTTAATCCCCTTCCGGATCTGAGTGACCCCGTGCTTCGCTTCATGTCGAACATGAATGACCAATTGCTGGTTGTATATTTGAGTACGCTACTGCAGGTGGTGATTGGCACTGATTGGCACTGATTACGCTGTACGCGATGATGGACGATGGGGCGATCGGACGCGCAGAGCTAGAAGAGAAGAAGCTGGGCAACGGGGAGGCCAAAAGGACCGTCGAGCAGACAAGGGAGAGATCAAATCTAACTCGTTCGGGTCCTGTTGTATGACGCGTTGCTGTATTGCTCCACCTGAGATCCAAAATCCGCCCCGGTGACTGCATCTCCGCTCGGACTGGGCGTGTTCTTGGCAGTCTTGGGATATGGCGGTATCACTGGTCACGACTCACGATAGCGTTGCTCGAGGGGAAATAGACTCACCTTGTTTCCCATCCGAATCCTCACTGACTCCAAAAAAAGTCTCTTGGATCCAGAGAAGTGGAACAACGACACCGAAAGCACCATAATGATGCACAGACACCAAAGTTTTGGTACAAAACAGCACATCCCTGCAAAGATCTTACAGGGTAGCGCTAGAGACATCGCCAGAATTGTGTTCGTTGTCGCACCAGATATGACCATGGTGGTTTCAATCACCTTTTCTTCGGATTGAAGTTTACTAGGAGGCCGAGAGCTAGCGAAATTGGATTGGATTCCACAAACAGGTGAATTTTAACTTACTTGACAAGTTGGCGCAAGGAGTGGCAACGACATGTTGTTGAGACTGTGGACCGTTGTGCGACCAGACAAGGTAGGGCCCGGGATCTTGTTGACGACATCAGAATTTGGGCTGTCTTTGATGCCTTCGCCTCGAGCCTATCATCTGTTCGCAATCGGCGTGCCAGCATTGTAGTAGGCTTGATCAAGTCTGATTGTCTGCAATTGGCTTCAGGCCTATGAGTAGATGAATAGGAACAAATTGCACCGGGCCGAACCGGCAGTTGCCGCAAAACCGTGAACCTCGACTGTGCATCTCTCGACAACTTGACTTGTTCATCCGTTCTGGTAACTATAAGCGGCCTTCCACACTGGCAACTTCGTTCCCGAGCATTTGGTTATGAATCCCTCTCGTCCTTTTCCCCCGTTCGCCCTCTTCTTACATTCATCACATGCTGCATGCAGCTTAGGGGTCAAGACACATCCCTGCGACCCAGATGAGGATCATCTAACCTTGGGAATGACTCATGAGTCCCCAACAAATACCTTGAGAGCTGGTACTAATGTTCTGATCTCAAGCTCACAGGATACCCCCCAATTGCGAATCGCGGTCTGAACGCCAACGTCTTCTGCCCATAATGCCTCAGTCCACCGACTAGTTTAAAACTTGTGCTGACTTCTAGCAGGCCGTCACCCAGTCCCTCAATTCATATACAAGCGTGACAAGCCACCAGATGCCTAGCGCCGGTTTCACGGTCCTCCAAATATGAGAAGTAATCCTAAACCACCCGCACGTAACAAAGGTAAGATGTATCGTATCAACGGCGCTCAGGCCATACTCGTCATGTGTCGACTCACTGATCATACCTGACTTTTGTCCTCCTTTCCTCCATCCCCCACCATTCCCGCCAGCATTTCACGTTTCTTCTCCCTCAATTGTCTACTCCGTTGAATCCCAAACCCGTCCTCGAACACCCACTTCACCTCTTCCAAACTCAGCCCAGCCGTCTCGGGGAAACAACATACACAGAAGATCAACCCGAGAAGGCAGAGACCGGCGTAAAATCCGAACGCGCCAGAGGGGGTGATCTCAGCCATAAGGGAGAGGTAGGTCGAGTTTATGATGAGATTCGCACTCCAGTTGCTGGCGGTTGCGAGGGAGGTACCGATCCCGCGCACTTGAGGGAGAGGCCAATGATGTTAAAGAATAAGAAATGGGCACGTCCGGCGTGAAAGGGTCAGCGAACAAATAAACGATCAGCGGTCGAAAAGGTGTGTACCTTCGAGGCTGAAAAGTTCACCCTGTTGCCAGGGCACGTTCCCTAACCCACTCGCATATGATGCGACGAAGATGATCATCGACAACAACACAATCGCAGACCAATCTTGTGAGTAGTGTGCACCTGTGACGAGCACATTGCCCGTGTGGTCCGTCATAACTAGAAGATACAGTGCGTCACCATGGGACCGAGTCCAGGCACAGCGAAAAGGTAGATACGCACAATGGAATGCAATGGCCGCCAAAGTCAATCCAACGATCATGCCAGGGGCAGACCACAACATTATCCGTCTCCGACCCACGATATCGATCCACCTACAAGGTAGCTAAGCACATTCATGGCAATTTTCTAGCTCAAAAAACAAACTTGAGAGCAATCAGCGTAAACAAAAAGTTCGTCCCGGAAATGATGAGTCCAACCGCAGTCGGTTGATCAAACCCAATTTGCTGGAAGAGCGACGCTGAATAATACATGAGTGTATTAAATCCGCACAATTGTTGAAATGCTTGCATGCCACAAGCAACAACTTTTTCCCGATGCCATGGTTCAAGGTTAGTGTGAACTCAATGCGACGGACGCAATGGGGTTTTAAAACGCACTCAATGCACGACGGTTGGCTGGGACCCAGATCATCGAACCTAGTCGTTCCCAAAAGGTAGTCGTATTGGCAATCTCGATGCTTTGTCGAACTGTCGCATGAAGCACGTTGAGCTATAAGGGGTAGAACAGGCATCAAACAGAAACTTCAAGTACAAGCAATTGCCCCGCTCGATTACCTTGCGCTCGACCTGTTCCGGGGTAGCTGTCGTATATACACGAACAAGCACCTTGAAAGCAGCTTCCATATTCTCTCTCCTCACCAGAATACGTGCTGTCCGACAAACCCACATGCATAGGTCAATGTAATGCACATGATCTCTACTGCAGATTACCACTCACGGGATTCAGGTAGGAACGCCAATATGGCAAGCTGCAGTGCGGCGGGTACTACGCTCAATCCGACCATCCACCGCCAACCACCATTCACACCTGCAAAACCGGCATCAATACCATATGCAATGACTTGTCCGAAGGTGATCATAACAACGTTGAGGACGACCATTCGACCTCGGAGACGTGTAGGGGAGAGTTCTTGGATATAGAGTGGAGCTATGCAGGACGCGAGGCCCACACCAATTCCGATCAAGAAACGACCTCCGATCTGGGGTAGGAGATGGATGGGTAAAGTACGAGACGCGAAGATGTCTGGGATGCTTACCATAGTCCATACGGTATGGGACACGGTTTGTTCAATGGCACCACCAATGAAGACGACATCTGCGATACCGAGAACGAGTCGGCGACCCGTCCAATCTGACATGGCACCTGCGACGAGACCGCCCAGTAGAGCACCCAACGTCGTCGCAGAAGTGATCAGTTCCTGTGGCGCAGAGAACATCAGTTGGATCCTGCATCTCGGACAATCTGTTCAGAGACCCTTACCTTCTGTCCATTTGAGAGCGTGCTTGGCCCCAGATCACTCTTGATCGTCACGAGCGCACCGGAGATGACACCCGTATCATAGCCTGAGAGCATAAAAACTGATGAACGCACACTCCACCTCTCAAGTGCCGGCCTAGAACCCACCAAAGAGTAGACCGGAGATGGTACAACAGCAGACGAGAAGCCAAACGAACCACGTTGTCTGTTCTTCGCCTTCTATCGTAATCGCGTACTCTGATATTTCACCAATCGCCGCACGTTGAACGATATCCTCGAAGGCTCCTCTGTTTGCATCGTGCTGTCCCGGGTGCTTTTCGTTGGCGTTTCCTGGCGACACGGGTGAGCGCAGATCACTGTGTTCTTGGAGGACCATCGATGAAGTCTGTGGAAACTACACGTTGTAGGCACGCGCACTTCCAAAGCATTGCATGTGCAACAAGTTGGTGGTTATACGTCACCGGGTTCCGTCACGCGGCACGACCAACAATAAATATTATAAATTAACCAAAAAAAAGTCCAAGTCACTGGCCGTGAAGCTTTGAAGGGCGATGGTATGGATACAACGATGCAGTGATCGTATGGTTAACGACCAAGCTACCCAAAAGTAAAACGAAAGACACGACCAATGCCCACAGCGTCATGACACAATCCCATCGCGTTCCGATCACTGTTGATAAAGTTAGCCTCATAACAATCGGGCACGTTACCTTCCATGTCGTCCGTCTGTCCGAGGGTATGTTTCCATTGCTTTCCTGCTCTCGCAATTTGTCAGTCACCCATCTCCTGTGTGGTGGCTTCCCAGCTGGCCGTTTTTTGGCCATCACGTTTGCAACGTCTATTGTCCCAGAAAAGTATGCATGAATGTTGTAAATATCCGAATACGATAACGATATAAAATGGAACCTCGAAGACACGTCAATTCTTCGAAAGAGACCAGTAGACGAACAAGGACACAACAGACCGCAATAGAAGACATACCATGGGAATTACCTGCGCCGCCCTCTGTGATAGCACCAAAAATCGCTGTCACGCCCAGTGCACAGGCCACGTAAGGGGTGGATCAAACACATGGCGCGGAGTACACGGAACTCCTCACCGGAAGAGTCTTGTGGTGAGGTTTGGATAGCGCATATGCTCCCAGGGGACAAGCACCCGACCTTCTGCTCTCTTATTGATCAGGGAATCCATGTTTGGTGGCTAGAAACTGTGTCCAGAGTGACCCCCAACGTTCCTATCTCGAAATCTTTCAAGCAGGGCAGGAGAGCCAAGGAATCGATGACCACGCACTGTGTCCTTGTATGCTTTTTCGATCGGTACTTCGAAGGCCTCTCCATCCTGAACGCGAACAAGGCTTATGGAAGGCAAGTATCCCATCTGTCAAGATGCGTCAGTGAAAATTGGAATTTCCCAAATAGGTCGACAAGTCGAGCCTACCTGAGACGGCCTCTTCTTTTCCCCAAACTTCCACCATTGGCCGAATACACGTTGTGGATCTCGTCCATAGCGGCGTTTATACTCTGCAACAACCTCCGGGAGCGTCTTGCTCTGCCTCATGAGGTTGGTAAACGCGTCTTTGGCGTTCGCCATGAGCGTAGTGATGGGGTGCTGGATGATGGTGCCAGCATTTCGAGTAAATGCGAGCCAGCTGGTCGGCCAGCGTAATGCTGAAGCAGCTTCGCGGTCACGGTCAGCGGCAAAGAGACCCGCCAGCATAAACATCATAAATACGCTCTTGATCAGCGAGCACTAGCGCCGCTAGTGGACGACCCGGCGCATCTGTAGCTGAGATGGTGAGTACCAACGCAGGTTGAAAAACAACGAACCTCCTGTGTCGTTACAACTAACCGCAGGAAATAATTATTGCCCGGATAATGTATATAAAAGAAAAGATTTTTCCTGTATGGAACTATCTGTTTCGAGAACGTAACCCTAACCTCGCACTCGGGTTCTGCGTTCAAGCGCCAGGTCGTAGGACTAGACACTGCTAAGATGTGATGGGTTGGCTCGATAATTCGATTCCATTTCGTAGACGAAAGTAGGCACAGCTTCTATCTCGAACATTATTGGTTTCCAAATGATTGAAAGGAGAATCGCTGCGACATAAAAAACTGAAAGACTTCGAACATCTCGGGGGGACAAGCTATCTTCCGCCGCGATGCGTCGACGTCTAAATGCAAAGGTCTATCCAATCCAGGGTATCAGTACAACGATCAAACGATCAAAATGTCTGGGACGATCACCCACAGCGATCAACTGTATAAGCGTGCCAACGTCGCCAACCATTATGGTAGTACAAAATCCATCGAATCCCGATCGTCCGCCCAGAGCCTCGCGTACTCCAAGCACAGTCGATAAACGTACACTATTCATTCATCGAATCAGTCCATTTCGAATCCGCACGATCACAAGAAGCGGCACCAACCTTCCATATCAATCCTCCGTCCGAGGGTATTTTTCCATTGCTTACCAGCCCTTGCAATCTGTCGTAGTTGACCGTCCCTTTCTATCCCGAGTGCTTTCCAATCGGCCGCCGTCTTCACCGTCACATTTGACGCATCCAAAGTCGATGCTGACGGTCCGGAGAAATACGCATGAATGTTATAAATCTCTGAATACGACGACGACAGGGGTATATAATGCAACCTCAAACATACGTCAATCCATGATGCAAACAAAAAAGCAAACGACACAACATACCAAGGTTGTATCCAATCCGAATAATATTCCTTGTACACCGTCGCCTTGAGTACCGCACTATCTGAGGCCATCAACGCCATGAAGCGTCCCGAATAAGACATGCCATCCATATCGATGAGATATTTGTACGACCAATGTGTGCCCAGTGGCACCGATTCCGCAAAGCGGTGATGCTTGCGTAGCTCGGCTTCACCTCCAAGGTAATTACCAACCGCCTTGACGAACGCCACGTCCATGACATCGTTATTGAGGTCTTTCGCAGGAACCGTAGTTGAAATGAAAGTGTCAGGCCACGAAGGCGAGGCATGCACGATCGTCACATTATTAACAGCGCTTTCATGGGCCATACGAAGGTATCTGAGCTAAAGTTTATGACGAGTCCCCTAGTAGACTAAGAAAGACACATACCTGTGCCGCTGGTAGGTTGCCGCAAACCCTGGCGGGGTGTTGCCTCCTCCAGTCGTGGAACCGCGCCAAAAGATGAGATCGCTCTTTTGCTCCCAAGGCACCTCCATATCGTCAATGTCTTTCACCTTCCTCGACTTGGGATCCCATCCGTATGTATACTTGTGGCTTCCTCTGTGGTAGTAGTGACTCGGTATCCTAATATCTGCGAATCCATCGGGTTTCGCGGGCGAAAACAGGGGATAAAGCACAGGAACGGTTCGCCAATCGGAGAAAAAATGACCCTGTGTATAGTGAGCCCACGGGTTTTCACAGAAATCGACACTATCGGGGACAGTTTCAACAAAGTTGAAATGATCGCCTAAACCTCGTGATTGTTCCCAAACCGCGACTTTTTTCTGAACATTCGAATCACGATATGAGCTGTAGAGTTGTCGCGCTGGCGTATCGGGAGGACACGTCCGTCTGTAAGCATCCCATACACTCCCTTGACCCCGCCAGTCAGGGGTAAAACCATCCAACAGTGCTGTCACACCTCCTGCACAGGTCACATGATGAATGAATCGAACGCATAGCGACAAGCACATACCGGAAGAGTCTTGTGATGTAAGGTTGGGATAGCGTATATGCTCCCAAGCAACGAGCACCCGACCTTCTGCTTTTGCGTTCACTGGGATATCCATGTTCGGTAACTAGAGATTGAATCAGCGTTACTTTTCGAGTGGCGCCCAAAGCTCTCATGCACCTTGTTCTGAAACTTTTCGAGCAGAGCACGAAAGCCCAGGGACCGATGACCACGCTCTTTGTCTATGTACCCTTTTTCTATCTGAACGTTAAACACCTCTCCATCCTGGACACGCACGAGGTCTATGGAAGGTAAGTGTCCCATCTGCCAATAGTCATCAGGGCGGTCGAGAGGTGGTGGTTCAACCAAACCTCCTACCTGATATGCTCTCCGACGGAGCTCCTCACTACTCAATCCCCAGAACGGGGCAAGATCCTCGACAATGGCGTCAAATTCGTCCACGAGCTTGAAATCGTGTTCTTTTGCAAAATCCCACCAGTGGTCAAATCCACGCGGTGGATCCCGTCCATAGCGGCGCTTGTACTCTGCGACAGCCTCGGGAAGTGTCTTGCTCTGGCTTGCGAGACGCTTGGTAAAGGTGTCTTTTGCATTCTCCATCAGCGTGGTGATGGGGTGCTTGGTGATGATGCCAGTATTCCCAGAGAATGGGACCCAGTTGGTGGGCCATCCTGATCCTGGCGTTGTTCGGAGGCGGTCACGGTGTGCTTGGAAGAGACCTGCCAACATAAAGACCAAAAATACGCCGATAATGAGCGCCCATGCGGGGCGGTGGTCAATGGACCGCATCTATGGCAATTTCAGTAGTTGGTGGTCAGTATCCAAGGTATGATGGACTGGGTCACCCGAAAAGGCAATCCTAGTCAGTCGTGCTCGGCGCTGGTTCTCCCAAGTGCCATGACCACCTCCTACGCTCGTTCGTCCCCGCAGCCCGCCTCGTCCCCGCGCAGACCATATTGCATTGCTGAACTTGCAGATCGTGCTACACATAACTTGTGGGATCCTTCAAAGGGTTTGAAACAATGGCTCAAGGCTGCCGATGGTTTCCGCAAGGCTGGCAGAGCGTGCTACGACGCGGGTGACCTCGAAGCTGCCTTTGTCGAGTATGCCAAAGCAGCTACCATCATTCTCGAGAAACTCCCATCTCACAAGGAGTATGTCACGCTCTTGACGGCGACGCAACGTCACAACCTCGGTCTGGTGAGTCCGCAGCACTCCCCATTCTGTCCTTTTTATATCTTTTGGTTTGTGTTGCTTGGATGGTTGGATGCCGTTCTCTGGCATGATGAGGCGTCTCATGCTCGTATCGCTGGACTATGACCAACTTTCACGCTTACGTGAACTGGCGCTGATGTGGTTTCGTCACAGAACGGTCAAGACATTCTCGCTCATCTCGGTGATATAAAACCCATCCTCGTCGACCGCTATGAACGTTGGGCAGCGCAACACCCGGAAGAAGCTGCTGCTGTGCGTGCTGCACTGGACGCTGGTGTGAGAATGCAAGTCGATTCCAGACCCGATCGGTATCCCGACCATGACGAATCAGGTTGGCAGGCTCACGAGGCAGCGCGACGTGAGTCGCAATTAAGACAGGAAGAAGCGAGGAGAGACGAGACGAGACGCACGAATGATGCACTCTACAAGGCGGTCGAACAAAAGACGAGTGGTCAACGTCGTCCCCAGATCGATACTACGTCGAGCAGAAAGAAAGAGGATGCATTATCAGCTGCAAGACGTGCGGCGAACCTCTCTCGAGAATCGTCCCTCATCAGACGGGACAGGTCGGATAAATCCGGCTCAGAACCCGTCACCCCTGTTAGTGGTGAAGAACTGGAACGGCGGCGAGAGCGCGAGCGTGAGACGTATGACTCCCGGCATTATCAGGAAGAACTCAAGCGGCGTGAAGAGGAAGAAGTGGTCAGAAGACGGCATAGAGAACAAGAAGGGGTTCTAAAACGTCAACAAGAAGCAGAGGCTGCGTCCCGCGCAGCTCGCCGCAGCGTCGCCCCTTCACCTTCATATACACCGGGGGCCTCGACTTATCAACCTGTTCAGCCTTCACCAAGGAACGGTGAACCCATCTATGAGGATGTCCTTCCACCTTCTATGCCACTGGAAAGTCCGACAAGGTTAGCCTCATTTCAGCTTCTGTCTTCATATCCGTCCTCACACAACACTTCAATAGGCATCAGACGCCATCTGTGAAAGGGTACGTGGGCTGGTTTCGTCAAGGGTTACGCGACACACACCCTCTTTTCTATTCTAGCCTTTCATACCCAATACCAATCACAACTACATCACCTGCACCACCAGATGGGCATGTTCGATACCCGCAGCTCATGTCCCAGCATCAACTCTCACAAGGTTATACCCCCTCCTTGCAATCCATGTTTAGTTATCCTTCCCTCAAGCCTTCCGAAGTAGGGCCATCTTCGCTTTTGTTCATTCCAGGCGCGTCCAAGACGTCGTCTACTCACCTTTACCCGGCCGATACGCTCCCTCGGTCCTCTGTACCCGCTCTAGTCCCTCAACTTGCACCAGCCAACAGTCAATACACCGCCACCTACTCGACCCTCTCTCGAACGCAGGGTGCACCACCGCCACCTGCCCCACCGCTTCATGTCGACGGCGATCGTTTCCGCACAGCCTCCCAAGAGTCTGCCCGCATTATCCGAGAGCGCACGAGTGACGACCGCATTCCAGAACTCAAGACCGTATCCCTGCCACGCGATTGTCTTCCACGTTTTCTCTCCATTGCTGCCCTCAATACCTCGCGGAACCGTGAAACCTGTGGACTGTTGCTAGGAAAAGACCATAAAGGCAAGTACGTCGTCACGACGTTGTTGATCCCCAGACAGCATTCGACGAGCGATACGTGTACGATGGACGAGGAGGAATTGGTCATGCAATTTACGGAGGAGCGGTCGTTGATTACGCTTGGATGGGTGAGTGATGGTTGGGTGGTATGATGTGTGACGCTGAAACGTTTTGCATGATGGATAGATCCACACGCACCCATCGCAGTCATGTGAGTTTGTCCTGCGGGGCATCCTTGAGCGTCCGCTTCTCACCGTAGACATGCAGGTTTCATGTCCTCGGTGGACTTGCATACCCACTCGGGTTTCCAACGTATGCTCCCCGAATCGTTTGCCGTTGTCTGTGCACCCAAATCCACGCCAAAGTGTGTCCTCTTGTTGATTCTTGTGTGGATCCCACGAGCATTGACGATGTCGCAGCTTTGGGATCTTTCGTCTGACGGATCCGCCCGGTCTAAAAACGATTTTGGATTGTCATGCCAAGGAAGCGTTCCATCCACACCCCGATCTTCCTATTTATACCGTACGTCTCCTTTACCTCTTTTTTTTTCTTTCGAGTTTTTTGTTTGGTATCCCAATTTGGTACTCATGCGCTATTTATCTCTGGCTTGCCTCGGTCATCGCGCGACTTGGCACGATTGATACATACAGGATGCGGACAAGGGACACGTACAGATGAGGGATATGCCACTCGAGATTGTGGACTTGCGTTGATCGCTACTCGTACGCACTGCACGCGCGCACAAAGCTGTTCACCATCCGTTTTACTTTTCTTTCTCTGCCCTGCTCTGGGGTGACCTGTTTTTTTTTTTTTTTCTTCTTTTCTTACTATACACAACACATGGATCCATATGTGACATCCGTACTCTATCATATTCTTACACATCTTGTTGACAAAAAATCCCCGTCGCTCGCATCACATTACAATTCCAACTGCCATTTCTTGCCATGCAACTATCATCTGTGTATAGCAGGACAAACACCTATGCATCACGCTCGTCCCAAGCACGCCAACCACCGTTGGCATATACATCATGCCCTGGACGTCAAGATCTGGAATGCGGCCCGGACGTATATTCCCTTGAAGAACGGATCCAATGGTTTCAAGAGACCAGACTGGCATCGTACAAGACATGATCATCCCTGTTTGTTCCGTCCGATCTAGGTGATTCAACGATCCGCACGGCGTCCCGTTCCGACCGAATTGGCCCTCTGGGATTTCCCGGAACGAATGACCCCGACCTTTTTTTTCTTTCTTTCTTTTTTTTTGGGTGCCTTGGTCATAAAGGGGATGGATTGTGGCATCGGCGTGTCGCGCTGATAACGGCCTCCCCGGACCGGATGTAAGTGGAGACCGCGTATCGTTCGACGTGGTGCGTCTACCCGAACCCGCACAAATGTGTTTTTTTTTTTCTTTTTTTCTTCGAGGTGGTTGGTGAAGGGGTTCCGATGTTGAGGCTGAACCAATGGCAGCAGTGTCTTGAAACGGGGGGGTTTTGAGCGGAGACGGGCAAGAGTGAGGTCGGCACGCTGTTGTGGTTGGGTGGCTGTATGTTGGCCAGTTTGTTCAGACTGGCCATGTGTGTGAGTGAGAGAGGAGGCCATCCCTCCCCCTGAATGCTGCACAATGGGCAAAGGAGGGGCGGCGGAAAGATGCGATGCGAAGCAACTTGCAAGGAGAGACCTCGGGGCAGGAGAACGCACACGCGCAGCAGAAAGAATGTGAATAGACCGCCATGATCCGAAGAGCACCATGGAGATGGCGAGGGATGGTGTCCGTTCAACGCGAGATTCGGATGTTCAAAGGAGGACGACTCTGGGCGGGGATATTACTTACCGGATATACACCAGCTATCGGATGCGACTAGTTCCAAGGGGGTTCTCTGCCAGTGACGGACGGGGATTTAGAACGTATCGGCTGCTGATCAGACGAATCGAAGGCTCACCAGAGGGAATGGAAGGGTCTACCCCTCGCTGAGAGTGATAGCGGCGCCCTGGATATAGGGTTGGATGGCATCGGCAATGGCTTCCGACGGCCGACGCGGGCCGACAACCGATCCGATCCACTTTGCCCAGGTACGAAAAACGCCGCCAGGAGAGCTGACCCTTTTGCATGCACGGATGCAGATTTGACACACCATACGGGTGCTATAGCGTAACCAAGTTACTGGTAAAGAAGAAGGTTCAATGTATTGAAGGTCGGCGCCCCTTTACTAACCCCCTAACCTCGACGATCGCCTGGTGGCATGCGGTGTATGTGGTCGAGACACCGACGACCCCGCTAGAGTCCAGATGGGATGGTATATCAAGGCCTCGTGGCCAGAGCACAACCCCACACCCACTGGTCCCCCCACGATCAAAGTCGACGTTGGGGCACGACGACGGACGACGACGAGGACCATCACGAGAGCGTGATGAGAACGGGGATGATAGCCTTTTTGTTGATGACCACCGTGCCTCTCTCCGAGATAGAGGCTCAACCTTGAGCACCTCGACCGACCCTCGATCTCGGTTCTGAATCACCAATCGCGAGGTCGAGTAGACTCGAGAGGTCGACATTTTCGGTCATCCGTTGCGTGTCTTGGATCGGGATCATCGATGGTACCGTTGTCATATCATTGGTACCAACAGCGGGCCCGACGATACGATTTCCCAAAGGTAGTTCTATATCTCGCCTACGGGAATGGTGGCAGACGAGTGAGCAGCAGGGTCCAAGGGATTGGTGAGCAGCCTGAGAGCGCGTGGGATTCCGAAAGGAGGCCAAAAGCGTTAGGCCCACTCGCCGTCGGCGAACCGCGCACGTCCAAGATAATCAGCGATGGCTATATTCAGGGGGCTGCGCGGTGATCGCGACGAGGAGAAAACATGGTTGCAGTGTTGAAAAAGGCAGCGCTGGGCAGGGGGCAACGTGTATTATTGCATGACCGATCACGCTGATGAGTCCGATAAGCCAATGGGCTCGGAAACGAGCGTTGGTGACGGCGTTGGAGATGATGGTTATGGTTATGGGTCGGGATAGGCGCTCGGAAGTGGAGCCCTATGACATTGGACCGTGTGGATGTTCCCATGGACCTTCTTTCGAGTTGCGATGGCATCTCAGTCCTGTTTCAAACGCGCGTGTTTCCACGGCGGATCTTCAAGTGCAATTAGGATTTGTCTGATCATGAGCGAAGTACTGAATCCGACAGGAGACCGGGCGTATTGACGGATACACGTGTCGGGTACAGCACGGCAACTTCGCTCCGGCGGGCCTGGCCTGGTCCTGTTCCGCTCCGGAATGGGATCATCAAGTCGCCAGCTGTCTTTTGCTCTCCTTTTGCTGACACGAACAACAACACGTGTAGCTGGACGATCTCAGGGTAGGACCAATTCAAGAACACAACGAGATGAATCGGGGTCAAGGGCATCCAAGCCATGACATTATGTGCGGGGAGGGGGGAGAATGACGTTTTCGACCGTAAATCTCATTATCATCGTGCCGTGTGTCGACGCACAGTTGCGTCATGGACATTGGGTTGTGGTGTGATTCATCGCCTCCTCCTCGCTTCGATACTTTCCGGGTGGCTCGGGCGCAACATCACCATATCCGAATCCCCATCTTGCAGTCCCAGCCTCGTGACTTGACCTACGTAGTCTTGCCACCCCGTCTTAAAGTTAAGCTAGCGTCTCGTTCCGCCCATGGAGGCCCGTCATTTTGATCCTACAGCTTGTCAGTGGTCACCTGTGCTGGCTTGCATTGTTGAGACAAGGACAATGGAGCCGGACCGAGTCTACGCTGGCACCCACAGCAGACCCTGCCGGTACCTCTATTGTCCTTCGCCTCCTCCCAGTTGTTGTTCTTGTTTCCCATACGTAACTACGGCTACTACCATGCTGAATCCGCGTTGTTGTTCCCGCGTTGCAAGAGACGACGCAGAACAGTGAAGACCTTCTGCACAGCGTGTCCAATCTTGATCCAACCCCATCTTCATTCCATATTCTACAACGCCCTTCCAACAGGAAGTGTGCGGAATCTAAGCAATCAAACACGTTGTTCTTGGCCGTGTCAGGAAACCCGCTATCGCCCACCCAACTCGGGCAAGTGGTCCTATACAGCCACCGCGTCCGAGGTAAATAACCACCTTCCCGTCCAGCCCCTTCCTCCACACTTGTTCTTCCCATTCACCATGTTTCCTCTATCCGTCCTCTCCTCACCCGCACTGTCCTCTGCCAGTCGTCTCTCCGATGGCAGCAGCAGCAGACACTCTGATCAATCTCACCGTTCTAAAAGTCAACCCGATTTCGAGGTCGAACGGCCCCTCAAAAGTGCCACCACCGTCCCAAAACGACCGTCCAACCGCAGACTCAAGTCGGATTACGCAGCAGAAAACGCGCTCCGTGGCAGCCTCTCCCGCTTCCTCATCGCCAAAGCCCGTCCGTTCACCGTCTCCGGTCGCATCCCCCTAGATCCCTCCGTGCTCGTCCTCTTCTTCCGCTCAAAGGTGCGTCTTCCTCTCCAGCCTGTCCTGTATAGCAAGGCGCTCAAGCGCGTGTTCCGCAACAGAGTGGCATCACCCACTCACTCGACTTTCCCATCGATGTCGATTACGACACCCCTCCGGCGCTGGACGTCTTGATCGCCGCGTGTCGACCACACCAAACGGCAGGAATCAACGTATACCCAGATCGCGACTCGCTCTTCTACCCACCCAACCTCCCACTCACAGCCACGCTCGAGATCGCGAACCACCCCATCCTCGACGCGGTCCGCAACGCGCTCTTCCCAAACCTCCCCGTCGGTCACTACCTCATCACGGTCCGGGATCGACTCGAGGTCATGGCAAGCGGGTGTCGCATGTCCCCACAACCACGCACGCTGCGCAACGACGGGCGAGTAGCCACCATCGTCGTCACCCTCCCCGTACAATACCGCGGTGGTGCACTCATCGTCCGTGACACCGAAGGCGCGGAAGAAAAGTACTTTGGCGGCGGCCAACCAGAGCAAGTCGAATGGACCGCCTTCCTCGCCGAGTGCGAGTACGAGGTCGAGACAGTGCAACAGGGGTGTCGGATGAGCATCTCGTTTGCGGTGCACCTCAAGACGTACGGACCGTCGGTAGACCCGCTCATCACCCCGAGCGAACACTTTTTGGACTTGTTGTCCCCCGTGTTGAGTCTGTCGCGCGGACGAAAGGTGGCGTTTTACCTCACGCAAGAGTATGGCGTGAATCCAGCCGAAGCGATTGCCGAGTCGTTGGTACCGCATGTACGTGTCTGCCCCCCATTCTATTCGCGTTCCTGCTTCGCGCTGCGGTGCGACGTGATCGGTAAACAAAAAGACGTGTGCTGACGACATGTGCAGCTAAAAGGGAGCGATTCGCTCTTGTACCATGCCCTCAAGCTGTACAAGCTCGCACCGGAGCTGCACTGGGCTGCGGGGGGGTACATCTGGCCGATAGACCGGACGGTCGAGTGCGGGAGTGACCTCTTGCCCGAGTCCCCAACAGCGGCGATGATGGGCTTTTCGACGCCATACAGCTCGCCAAAGAAGCGCCCCATGCCAATGCCAGTACGACCAATGAGTTACTATGGGGATCCTGCCGAGGAAGAGGAGCTGGATGTCGCGATGCGGACGGAGGGGGATGTCATTCGACTGAGGGTAGAGGAGTCTGGCGCGATCGCGTTGGCCGATGCGGAGATTTCGATCTTGTCGGATTGGGCACCAGGATTGATGACCAAAGAGCGGGTATATTTCGCGTCGGGCGGGGAGCTGGAAAAGCTGCTCGTCAACGTGTTGATGGTCACGTACGTCCCATGAGCGTCGTGAGCGGCTTTGCTTTATCTACGGTTTTTCTTCGTCGTCGCCGTCGTCGTCGCCGTCGTCCTTCGCTCGTATATTTAACTGGTAGTGCACCGTTGTGACTTGTAATACCCACACTCGTGTACATGTTTTGTAAGAAAAAGAGATTCAAACACACGATTTCATCTCCGATTGAATTCCCTTGTTTGCGCTGTCCGCAGCAAGCACTGGGCTTTGAGTTCTGACCACCACCATCCGATAAGTTGTACTCTTTTATATATATATAAAGAGGACTATCGTCAATTGGGCTTGGGTTTAGGTGTCTCGCTAGATGACCATCGGGGGTGAACAACAGCGAACGCACACCCGGGGGTCACCCAGCGCTTGCACCGCTACTGGGCGTGGACATGGACATGGCGTGGCGACGACGTGGCGTTGGTCTCGCATTCGATCTGTCGGGATGGACGCACGATGATGATCGGATGGCTCGCTGACTGGACCCAAAAAGGTGCGCTCTCGTCTTTTCGTCCATTCGCCCATCGATACGATCAATCTATTTTCTTTTCCATCCATAAGCTGGATGGGTCCGGTTTAGGCGCGGAGACCCGCAGCATCTCATTGTACAGGAAGAAGCGGTGCATCAGGTACAGCAAAAGACAATGAGGTCAGATCACCGTCGACCGTTCGAGGAAGGATGCATGCTGTACACATACGTGAGTCACTCGACGTTTACTTTTTGTCATTTCTTCAATTCAAATCTACCCCGGGTCGTATGTAATACGAAGCGAAATGAATATCGAATGCTTGACCGTATCGATCACAAGACAACTGGTTATTGTGTGTGTGATGTACAATACCGTATACAGCCGCATCGTGCCTTTTTGCTTACCTGCAGTTCAGTTTTCCTTTTCTTGGATCTGTGCGTCATCGACGTCGACACCGGGCAAGCTCCGAAAGCACTCGTGCAAGAATGCTGTGGTCCCCACCCGATGACGCTCATTGTCTCTATCCTTATCCGTCGACAATACGACACGGCGCGCGTGTATGCACACACAGCCTCGCCCTCGAACTCGAATCAATGTCGACCGCGTTTCGTTGTGGGTGCGAGACCCGGACCCATGAGGCTCTGAAATCCAAAGACCCGTTTCTCTGATCGCCGATTGGCGGGGGAGGTCTACATGCGGCAGCTGCTCGTGCACGTTTTTGTTCTGATCGTGCTCCAAGGTTCCAGTGGGAGCTGTCCTCGGATTATCAGAGATCGAGTCCCTGAGCGAGGACGCGCACATCACGCGCATGAAGCAGTGAGGTGCAGTGCCCTTCCAGAACCGCACGGAATCAGCACCAGGATCGATATTCGGTGCGGTGCAAACGACGTGCCAGTGCGAGCTGCGCGTTGGCGCTCGAAAACGTGTCGCATTTGTTTGTTTGACATTGTCGTTACTGAAGATCAAATTCTTTGCTCGTGCTTTGCTCGCTGGCCACTTTTCGACGAGATATTGCACTCATTTTCATCGCCGAGAGCGGTCCTTGGCTGTTCGCTGGGACGTTGGCATCGTCAACACCATTTCCCGTACATGGCTGACGCCTTGGATCTCATTCACATCCACAGGCATTTTGCAACGCCCTCATACTGGCTCCACTGTAATCGTGGGTATAAGGGCTGTTATGTCGTACAGTGGCGTCGATCGAAGAACCATGATCAGGTCAGGACTTTATATCCCGAGCGTGATTGCTCCGTCCTTAATGATGTTCACTACACGCAGCGTCCGTAAGAAATGCGGTATATGATGACTCCCCACCAAGGAGGTCCGACTGGCAACAAACGGGGACCCGTCACGGACGTTGCACGTGTCCCATTCCGCCAGATTTCGGACCGCGTACCCGCCTATCTGACCGAACAATCACACGCATGTGGTGCGAAATCAGGAGATCCTGGACATATATAACCCCAGGGCTCTTTATCAGTACCAGCGCATTCCCCAAAACGACGTCAATGTCACTCACAGTGAGTCCCCTCAATCCTGCCAACGATATCGATAAACATCGGCATACCACAGGTCGAATCCATCCAAGCACAAGAAGAAGCCTGCGTGCTCCCAGCGTTCGACGGCACCGTCGCCTGGGAGCTCGGCACCCTCATCCGCACGCACTGTCAGCAAACGCAATCACGCCCTGCGGTCATCCACATCGCACACGTCAATTCGTCGCAATTGCTCTTCTTCGCGACCACCGCGCCAGGGACACTCCCCGACAACACGCACTGGGTGAAGCGAAAGGAAGCGGTGGTGCTGAGATGGGGTGTGTCGACGCTCCAGATGCGACTGCGGATGCAGAGAGAGTACCAATACACGACTGTGCAGGCGGCGTTGAGGGACAGGTTTGAGCTGGCGGATGCGAGCGTGTATGCGTGTCATGGAGGGGGGTTTCCGGTGCGCGTGAAGAATGTGGAAGGGATCGTGGGAGTGATCGTTGTGAGTGGGTTGAAGCAGGAGGACGATCACAATGTCATCGTCGAGGGCATTCAGAAGTACCTTGCGACGAGGGGCGATTAGTTCTGAGAGTCGAGTCGAGTCAATACAAGGGGCTTCGGATGACGGGATTGATGAAGCTGACCAGTGTCAACTTGAATGACTTTTGAGCCCATGTCAGTTTGCGTGTGCGGTGCGGGAGTGAACAAGACGTGTGTATGGAATGCGTTGATCAAAATGGTACACTCATTGTCTTCCTGCACGGGTATCATCCAAACCCACTACATCTTTAGAACACTGACGCAATTTTGTTCGTCTCAGCAGTTGTTGGAGGACAACGAAGATAGGGATTCGGATTGAGACGCGTCAGGACCCGAGTCGAGCCTTGCTCGAAGATCACCATGGGTTGGCTTCAAAGTACTGCAGCACTATTACAACTTGATCGGCACAGAATGCAAAACCAAAGAAATGCCACGCACCATCCTTCCGGTCTCTTGCTCGTCTCTGCATTTCTTTAACTATTCTTGCTTCTTGCTATGCTTCAGACCTCCCTCCGTTCTGGATATTTGGGTTAACCCGCGAGAGAGCGGGGATGGCGTCTTAATGGCACGTACACCAGACGTGGACCCAAGCCTCAAGAAGTAGTCCTGGTTGTGCATATACAATCAGGCAAGTGATCGCTAGTAGGGCTGCTCGCAGGTAAGCGAACGAACGCTGTGGTACATGCATTTACTTGCTTGACATCCTCATTGAGAGTCGGGTTACAGCAATATGCTTGCTCACCACGATTTACACTTTGCATCGAGATATTTGCCATCATTCCTGTACCAGGTCACGCGGCACTTTGCTTGTCAGGAGGAGTACAATTTGAACTCTGAAATCACCGTGGTGGTTGGCACCGTCAACCCGTTTTTCGCGAATGGCGCTGAAGCCTGCCTTCATACCACTTGCGGGTTTATACGTAAACACCGTAGATTTTTCGTGATATGGATCTAGTTCCAAATAAGCAAAGAGGACCCCTATGGAGCATGACCATTCGCGGCACACCTGGGCAGATCATAGCAGACCATATTATCAGTGGCACGAATGTCTCCAGAACGTCCATCGGGAAGGGAACGTTTGGTCATCCTTGGACGACCTGTACAGTCACGGTGAGAGTCCTCCGAATTAGCATCACGATGGAATCCCTAAAATGTGTAACACTATCATGATGATGCACAATATTCTGATATGGTGCGTAGCTCGGGTGAGTGTTCAACACTCAGAGACAGAGACATGGTTTCTGCAAATATCAAGTGCTCGCCGTCCAGAAGGACACGGATATCCTTACTATCAAACGTAACTTCAAACGCACGCTCGTAGGGTTATTTGGAGGTGGCGCATGACACATGAGGCCTGAGGGGCGACAGGCTTGCACGCGTGATGGTATACAAATAGGAGAATATTCCTTAATGACCCCTGAGGGGGGGAGAGGACGTACCTAGGAATTCTTGTCATCCTTCCACAAGGGTCGCAATAGAGCAGGGTCCTCACAGAAGGAGAAACACCTTGTGTTCCGCCATCGACCACGTCTTGACGAGAAATCGGCAGCAGGCATAGAATCAAAGCAGTAGTAGGTATGGTATCGCAGTTCTTTGACGTTCACCGGGGCATTCTAGTTGTTTGGATGGACACAACTCTAAAATCACCGTATAGGTTCCAGTGTCCTAGGACTGCTGATAGGAGATGATAATGAGTTGGGAACACTCACAGTGCAACCCGATATGGCAGAGTTGCAGCAGCGGGGAAGTCCCCCAATGCGTTTCGTGGAGATGTATGGTCAGTGCGCAAGGAAGAAGACAACCTGGTGTCAGTTTCGTTTGCTGCATCCGTCAGGCAGCTTGACCGCTGCCCCGATCACCGCCCTCAGGGCCGTTTAGGTGAGCTACAAATCACGTACTATTCAGAGGGGGTTGGGAAAAGAGTGACCACGATGGGTACGCAGCTCGACCGTCCGCGAAATCGGTCTTCATAGACGGGACTCATGGGAAACGGTGAATGGGATTAGTATGCTCCAACTTGGCAACCAGGATGCTTAGTCCCATGTGGGTATCATACCGGAACTAGCCGGCACGAATCCCTGTCGCAAGCCATGATTCGATGAGCAACGTTGTCAGTTTACGTCACAGTCGTTCTGTCCGAAAGAGCATCCGGACTCGGGACAGGCCGGAACTCAGGGTGAGTCCGAGGAGCTCAAGCATTGGAATGAGAAATGTGGGTGCAGTCGCGAGTCTGAGAGTCGCGACTGATACATTAACGACCAACTCCATCAATTCCTTGAAGAAAAGTCCCTGGTGAGTTGTGTGAACATCAACCTGACCATGAAGTAACTTAAAGCTGCACTCATTCATCGAACGACGTCATCATGGAGGATGACGTCGCTGACACATGCTCTGATAACCGCCAGGTATGCGGTTCGATGATGGATCCAAAGGGCGGGCAGAAACGGGTCGACATGCTGTATAACCCCCGTAGACCGAAGACCTGAATAATGACACCATGAATGATGGACATGAGGTTCGTTAACATAGATGGCAGAATCAGTGCCCCTGGGCAAACATTGGTCGTACAAATACCTCATTGATTCGGATGGTATGTCTCATTCGGGACGGTTCTTGGTCTTGTTAACGTGGTGAATCTGGTGATCACGTCGGCAGTATACGAGGACATGTCGGATTGGACACAACCACAGTGGTCTTGTTCGTTTGTTAGGGTTTCGGGGTTCGACGCATTCACATGCGTTCTAGGCATCAAATGCCCCTCTCGTCATCATGTTCGGAAATTCGGGGCATTCATGCGTATTTCTCTGGGCTATCGGCCGCGACGATGGACGTTGCAAACGTGAGTCGAAGAAACAGGCAATTGTGACAAATTGCGAGAACTTGCAAACAACGGAAAGATAACCTCAGATGGACGGTCAACATGGAAGGTGACCTACCTCGGTTTTGCGATCGTTATGAACAGTGTGTGTTCGCTTGTGCTTGGAATATGCGAGGCTCTGGGCAGGCGATCGGGATGCGATAGGATTTGTGTCATGATACTGTAGATATCGAGGTATCTCTTATTTTCATTTTGAGGGGGTAGCTAGGTCGTTAATCTGGGTGCCAGGCATCAGTAAACCGGTCGGCTGGTAGCCGATGGTAGCCGATGGTTGGTACTGGTTGGTACTGCTTAGGATTATTACTCGTCTTGCTTCAACGTGCACTTTGGGGCTGTTCGGGGATGGTCTTTCGCATTCTGAACCAAGAACTACCGCACAACGTGCGATCACCACGAGTTGGGCACGTGTAAGCCGGATGGAGACGAACAATGATCCCACTAACTCGGGGGCCCGGGCCTGGGCCGATGTAGATAGGACTATAACGTCATATCAATGATGTAGCCTGGTTGCTCGGAGGAAAGACGGCCAGATTGCCAAGGTTGAATCCAGTATTTTGGGTCACCGAGTTCATATGGCTGAATTCAACCGAGTAGTCCATAGACACTGTTCATTATTACTATACACAGGTAAAAGGAGCCACTCACTGGGCGCCGAGGAAGACGAGCGACTCAAATTGGCAGCAGCTTCTAGTTCAAGTACCGTGGTAAAATCGCCAAAAAAAAGGGTGATGGATACCTCCTACTCGACAGTCCAAGTTGCGTGAATGATATTTTTACATGCAACATACATTGCGCCCGTGAAGCCTCATCAGCGGATGAAACGTTGATCACCGGGTGAGTTTCACCCAAATTACTTCCTACAACGCTTCAAGTCCAGATGATGTTTTAGCGAGTTCGACCCAAACGCTTTCAGTCAGCGGATGATCCAGATGACTTTTGGTAAGGTTAGGTCGGAAGTACTGGAAGTAATACTTCCGTGACACAAAATAGCTGCAGCAGCGCCAGGAGCAGCGTGTTGGACTTGCGGATTGAGGAGGGGCCGGGGATTAAAAACATACCTCCAAACATGGAATAGGCTCCGCTTGCGTGACACTCGTATTATCATTATGAAGTTCTTCAATCATGATGACAGCTACGCTGCGGAGCTGCATGCAAACACCCCACGTCATGTACGTTTCCCGATCACCGGTTATTGACATACTGATGGCTCAATGCTTGATATCTCACTGACAAACCAGCAATTCCCAGCCATCACCGAGTACTGAATACGGAGGTCGCAACACCACAGGTAGAATTGTTGTTGCCTTGTGACAACTTGATGGGGCAACTGGTGACGTAGGGTGGTCCAAAAAATATACTTAAATTGTCCAACATGAACCAGGTGCGCCCGTAACCTGTAGTTTCCACGGATTGATCACCAATGCTCTCCAAAGAACACAAGAGCCTGCATTTACCATGTGCCGACGAAAAACAATCGGTCCACCGCGACTCGGACTCAAAGCAAGGCGCCTTCCAGGAGATTGTTCAGTGTGCGGCTGTAGGTGAAATATCAGAATATGCGGTTGCGGTCGAAGGTGAGGAACAGACGACGTGGTTCGTTTGGCTTCTCGTCTGCTGTTGCACCATCTCGGGTCTTTTATTTGGTGGGTTCCAGGCCAGCGCTTGAGAAGTGTAGTGTTCGTTCATAAGTTTTTATGCTCTTAGGGTACGATACGGGTGTCATTTCTGGTGCCCTTGTGACGATCAAGGGTGACTTGGGCCCGAGTACGCTCTCAAACGGACAAAAGGTGATGATGATAAACTCAATCGGTACTCTATACTAAATTATTCTACAGGAATTCATCACCTCGGCGACGACGTTGGGTGCTCTACTGGGTGGTCTCGTTGCAGGAGTCATGTCGGATTCAACAGGTCGAAGGTTCGTGCTCGGTATTGCCGATGTGATCTTTATCGGTGGTGCCATCCAACAAGTTCTGTCTCATACCGTATGGACTATGGTAAGCATTTCAAATCTTCCTTATGTCTGGTACGCCATACCCATGTTTTCGTTCATCCTAGATCGGGGGCCGTTTCTTGGTTGGACTCGGTGTAGGCCTCGCATCCTGCGTAGCCCCAGTCTACATTCAAGAAATCTCCCCTACCCGTCTCCGAGGCCGGGCAGTCGTCTTCAACCTTGTCGTGATCACGTTCGGGCAAGTCATTGCCTACGGCATTGATGCCGGGTTTGCGAATGTGAACGGTGGTTGGCGGTGGATGGTCGGATTGAGCATAGTACCTGCTGCACTACAGCTCGCCATATTGGCGCTCCTACCTGAATCGCGTAAGTGTTTTGCAGCCTGCAGTGGCATCATGTAGATTACGCTGACGCATGGATGCGGGTGTATCGGACAGCACGTATTCTGGTGAAGAGAGGAAATATGGAAGCTGCTTTCAAGGTGCTTTCCCGTGTGTACACGTTAGCCACCCCGGAGCAGGTGGAGCGCAAAGTAAACGAGCAAGGGAATTTTTTATACTTGAAGTTTACTGATTGATGTTTGTCTTGCCCCTCTTAGCTTAATGTGCTTCATGCAACCGTTCAACAAAGTGTTGAAATTGCCAACACAACCACCTTTTGGCAACGACTCGGTTCGATGATCCGAGTCCCTGCCAATCGTCGGGCATTAAGTATGTTTTTAACCTCTCACTGCGTTCATTGCATTGAGTTCTCACTAAACTTGGCATTGTTGAAAAAAGTCATTGCTTGTGGCTTGCAAGCATTTCAGCAGCTGTGTGGGTTTAATACTCTCATGTATTACTCGGCGTCACTCTTCCAGGAAATTGGGTTTGATCAACCGACGGCGGTGGGACTCATCATCTCCGGCACAAACTGCTTGTTTACGCTGGTCGCACTCAAGTTCGTTCTTGTGCCCAAAGGTTGTCGTGACTGTACTTAGCTACCATTGTAGGTGGATCGATACCGTGGGTCGGAGACGGTTCATGTTGTGGACTCCCCCTGGAATGATCTTCGGGTTGTCATTGGCGGCCATTGCATTCCACTGTGGGCATCTAACTTTACTGCATTTACCCATGTTGACGCTCGTTTCTATTCTAGTCATGACAAAACATACGGGTAATGTCCTCGTCACAGGTGAACACTACTCACAAACCTGGTCGGCGATCGTGTTGTTGTCAATCATCATCTTTGTCGCAACGTATGCAATCGGATTGGGGAACGTGCCTTGGCAACAGGGTGAACTTTTCAGCCTCGAAGGTACATGCCTTTTGAACCGTTGACTGTTTGTTGTTCGCTAACACCTTCACGCTGGACATGCCCCATTCTCCTAATTCTCATTGACGTCACTGGTCTCCCACTCCTCTCTCAAGTGCGCGGCATCGGTACCTCCCTTGCAACTGCCACCAACTGGTGTTCCAATCTCATCATAAGCGCGACGTACCTCTCATCGATGGCCGCGATCACTCCCGCTGGCACGTTCGGATTTTACGCTGGCATTTGTCTCGTCGGGTATATCTTCTGTGTGTTCTGTTTCCCCGAGACTGCTGGGTTGAGTTTGGAAGAGGTGAAGTGGATATTTGAGGATGGCTTTGGGATTCAGCGCAGTCAGGAATTGAGAGAGAGGAAACGGAAGATGATGGCGGCGATGGTGGGGGAGGGAGGAAAGGATGGAAGGGTCTAGTATAGGTGGTGTGTCAAGCTACTCACGAAGATGCTATTCTTTGCTTCCTGCTTTTATTTTCCTCGTATGTAACCATATCATGCTTTCGTGACAGCTTATTAGATTACCAACAACTCGTCCAATAACAGGACTAACAAATAGATGGCTCGGGTAACCTCAGGCTGGTAGTAAGTGGAACACATTAGAACCTGTTCATCACCATGGATGCAAACGACCGAAGTCGAGTCCGGTTTCACTTGCAGGTCGCAGTTGTGCCATGTCAACAAGTTACCTTGCCGCTATATATATATGTCAGAACAAAGGCAGTGATTTCATTCCCCACAACACGCACTGCCAACACCAGGAATTTTGAGTTACAACTATACATGGCAACCATGTGTTCATCAAGGCTGGCATGGGCTGGTTTCACTTCATATCACCCGCATCTCTACACTGTCAACTGTCGCCCCAAATGTAATCCCTGAATCCGCGAACCAACCAAAGACGGAGCATGGGGTGATCGGCCTTTCCCTATACTAAATCCTGCGTCGACCGACGTATGGAGGAAGTTGGACAAGCACAGAAGATCGGGGCGTTACAGCCTTGGCGCGATTAGGAAACCGATCGAATCTAGAATGTTGGATCAATTTTGGAGGTTATCTTGAGCCCACCAGTCTTTGTAAAATTGGGATGCTATGATCCTCCGATGAGGGGCTGTTCGAGAGGATGGTCTTTCGCATTCTGAACCAAAAACTACCGCACAAAGCGCGATCACCACGAGTAGGGCACGTGTAGGCCCGATGGAGACACAATGTTCCCACTAACTCGGTGGCCTAGGCTTGGGCCAATGTAGACAGGACTTATAACGTCATATCAATAATGCACAGTAGCCTGATTGCTCGGAGGAAAGACGGCCAGATTGCCAAGGTTGATAATCCAGTATTTTGGGTCACGATGAAGGTGGAATCACCGAGTTCATAGTATGGCTGAATTCAATTGAGTAGTACCCATAGTCGGTGATCGCTAATATACACAGGTGAAAGGAACCACTCATGGAGCATCAGGTGGACGAGCGACTCAAATTGGCACTAGTTGAAGTACCGTGGTAAAATCGGCAGAAAAACGGTGATGCACACCTCGTTCTAGTGGTCATTGCGTGAGTGATATTTTTACTTCTTGAAAATTATCTTGCGCCCATGGAGCCGCATCAGCGGATGAAACGTTGATCGCCGGGTGAGTTTCGCCTTGACCAACTTTTACTTCCCACGGCAATTGATGTTATAACGACTTCAACTCCAACACTTTCAGTCAGCGGATGATCCGGATGACTTTTGGTAGAAGTGACAAAAAAGCCGCAGCGGCGCGTTTGACTTGCGGCGTCGGGGTTCAAAAGCGTCCGAACATAGTGGAATCTCCACTGCTGTGCGACACTCTTATCATCACTATGAAGTTCTTCAAGCATTATTAATCATCACGACGGCTACGCTGCGGAGCTGCATGCAAACATCCTACGTCACGTACACTTCCCGATCACCGGTTACTGACATACTCTGATGGCTCAATGCTCGATGTCTCACTGACAATTTGTGTGACAAACTAGCAAAACTGGCAATTCCCAGCCGTCACCGAGTACTGAGTACGGAGGTCGCAACGCCACAGGTAGAATTGTTGTTGCCTTGTGACAGCTTGATAGGGCAACTGGTGACGTAGGGTGGTCCAGAAAATATACTTAAATTGTCCAACATGAACCAGGTGCGCCCATATCCTGTAGTTTCCACGGATTGATCACCGATGCTCTCCAAAGGACACAAGAATCTGCACTCACCGGTGTCACCAGGCTGTGCCGACGAAAAACAATTGGTGCACCGCGACTCGGACTCAAAGCAAGGTGCCTTCGAGGAGATTGTTCAGCGTGCGGCTGTAGGTGAAATATCAGAGTATGCGGTTGCGGCCGAAGGTGAGGAACAGACGACTTGGTTCGTTTGGCTTCTCGTCTGCTGTTGCACCATCTCGGGTCTGCTCTTTGGTGGGTTGTAGGCCGGCGCCTGAGAGATGTGGTGTTCGTTCATAAGCTTTGATTCTCTTAGGCTATGATACGGGCGTTATCTCCGGTGCTCTCGTGACGATCAAGGGTGATTTGGGCCCGAGTACGCTCTCAAATGCGCAAAAGGTAATGATGCTAAACTCAATCTCAATTGGTCTATACTAAATTATTCTACAGGAATTCATCACCGCAGCGACGACGTTAGGTGCTCTACTGGGTGGTCTCGTCGCAGGTGCCATGTCGGATTCGACAGGTCGAAGATTCGTTCTCGGTATTGCCGATGTGATCTTTATCGGTGGTGCCATCCAACAAGTTCTGTCTCATACCGTATGGACTATGGTAACTTCAAATC